>OX451218.1:25818378-25931942 GCA_949628195.1 Phasia obesa | reverse complement strand
ATGAAAGCACATATAATTTGGAAATTGTGTCAGTTCGATTTATGGTGTGTTAGTGATAGGTAACTGAATTAAAAAGTTTAAAGTTTCGAGTTGGTGAAAATAAATACATATACATATGTTTATAAGAAATAAGTTTTATTTTTCTTAATAAGAAGAACATATATTTTGAACAAATTTGCAAGTTCCGGCAGCTGATACAGTTGGTAAGCATAACAAAAATGTGGAGAATGGCAATTTGTTGACATATTTTTCCTTCTTTAGCCGGAAAAATTTCTATTTTTTTTCAACAAATTAAACACATATATATTTTTTGGATGCGGTTGGTTTTGTTTCCACAATTCCGTAGTTTGGTTGCCTGTTTCTCTTCAAAGCCACACACATCCTCCCTCTAATTCTGAGAGGAGAGAAAGAACCACAATTTTATCACCGTGGACTATATATTTGGGTCGGAGCAATTTTTTTTTTGGAGTAATCAATTTGAACGCATTTTTCCTTTTTGAGTTAATATATTATGTTATATGTGCATATACATATATACTTCATTTTTTTTTTTTTGTTGTTGTTTGTTTTTTTTAATTATTTTTTTTTTGTTTTTAATTGGTTTTAACGCAATTTTTCCCATACATTTAATTCTTAATTGTAATACCATAAAAAAAAACTTGCACATGTTATTTGTTTAGTACATAAAACGTTCTTAAGGATTTTATCGCCCGAAAGCCCGAACCTGAAGTGAAGAGAGCTCTGTTCATCGTACGGAAAGGGGTGAGTACAAAAGAAATAGTTTTTATTAATGTGTGTGTGATTTTTTTTGTGGTAAATGTGTATTTTAATTTAACGAATATTAAAAGAATTTGTCCTTAAAGGAATTAAAACGAATTAATTAATTTAACTTATAATTTCATTTTTTTTTGCTTAAATTTTTAAATTTTATTTAATTGAACTCTATAAATAGATGAATTTTGTTGTATAAAAAAATGTTTTTCTTCTCGTACATTAAAATTTAGTGCTTTTTAATATGAAATAAAAAATCAGTTTTGTTGAAACAATGGGGTAAATAAATTAAGGGAACATTTGTTTTTTGGGAACATCTAGTTTTTGGGCCTTAAGGTGTTCATAGGTAGGGAGGGTAAGATGGCCTCATCAGCTGGTTATTGTTTTTTTTTTTTCAAATAATTTTGCTGATGTTCTGAACCAAAAGAATATATATTTGTTTTCGTTTCTTTAATTTCTTAATTTTTATATCGGTGTTACATTATTTTTTTTGTTTGTTTTGTAACTTAGCCAACTATACGGAAAAGACAAGATCCCACACCATCTGAGCACGAGCCGGTGAGCAAGGACACCGAGTCGTCTTTATAATTACACCTACCGTTAAGCTAGACTGTTACATAATGCAGTAAACGAGTAGTAACGTAAATACTAGAGACTTCATTAATTCATTTGTTTGTTAAATCATATTAACGTTTATATCAACAGCAGAAAAATTATACATAGGTCAACATCACCAGACCCGGGTATACACGGATTTTTATATGCCAATATTTTGTTAATACGTATGTTTTTAATTTTTTCTATGTATCATTATTTAGAATAACCAATAACTTCTAAAAATACAAGCAAATATGAACTTATTTGGTCTGTTGTGCACCACAAACCGCCTGGTACCTTACCCTCAATACATTGAGATTTGTTCGAAGTATAGAAGAGCTATTCATTTTGGAAACATTAATAATAAAAAATAAATAGAAAAGCGAACCAATTATATGGACGTGAGAATGCAAAAGCTCAAGAGAACACCGAAAACTAATTTTTATGCATATTTCAGTCTTCTTTTGGCAATGGAAACATACGCCAGCAACGTAACTAAACAAAGCAGCAGCAATAACGGATATATTTTTGATGCTAAATAACAAATAAGCCAACGTCACTATTTATGAACAATTGTATGCTTTCCGTAGTGGTACTGTTTTCAATAAATTCATACTATCAAAATCCGACAAATACGGAACAAAAGTGTTGTTGGTATATGGGTTTATTCGTCTTATCCGCTGAAGGGAAAAATCTACAAGGCAATGGTGGCATCCGGTAAATAGGAAAAAAAAAACGTAGGTGGAAAAGTGTTGAAGGAATTTTACGTCAACCTTTTCTATGGAAGTGGACGAAATATTGTGTTCGACAACTTTTTACCAACTACAATTTGAACAGCAATTTATCGATGTTGGGTACAGAATATAAATAAAGAACCTTTATATCACTATAATTTCCTATTTCAAAAGGTGTTGTAGTGGAATACACCATATTCGGTTTAAGCAACAAAATTACAATATACTCTAGTTGACGAAGAAAAACAATCTCTTCCTTTCACCATAATAAAACCGAGGTAGAAGGTCTACAGAAGAACCTAGTAATAATATTAGACTAGAACAAATGTACAGGTGGCGTTGATAACATCGACAAATGTCTTGTGGAATATTTAACCAAAGGGCGAACAAATATGGGTCCTTTGGACTTCTTTTATCATATTCTGGACGTAGGTGCCTTTGATGTGTACATAATTTAGGTGGAGAACCATCAGGTTTCTACAACACGTCTCAGGATGTTCCTTTGCGAACAACTAACGCAACCTGAGCCAAAACTAACCGCATAACTAGAATATTTTTTACACGAAGTGCCATTGGAGGTGTAAACAGTGTACCTTTAAGGGTAATAGATGTTGCACTACATTGCAATAGTTGCCACAAAAAAATTTTGAATCCTTTTAATTTTTCAATGTTGTAAGTACGCTTGTACTCGTATGTATATGTTCATTAGGGGTACAACCAAAATAAGGCCCTATCACCACGCTGTAGCCGATGTTGTGCTGAAACCGAAAAATGTTTCCTCAGGTCATTTCGAAACAAAAACGTTCCTCGTCGAAGCCGATTTCTGAAAGCCCTTTAAGATTTTATTTTTTATTTTTTCAATATTTTTTATTTTATAATTATTTAACTATTTACATTTCTTATTTAAAAACTATCTCTGTTAAGTGAAATGAACTTAAGATTAAGAGTTCGAGTTGATTTGCATTGGGGGAAAATATCTTGTACGACTTTGATGGCGCGTTCCGCACAAATGTTGCTGCGTTGTGTTTTTGGAATTCTTCACCCAATGTCTTAGCAAGCATTTCTGAGTATTAGTAAAGCCCGATAATGATTTGTTTAAGGCTTCGAAGTCATTTTTATTGTAACAATGGTCTGAAAACCAAATGTTGTACCAAGGGCCACATATAAATTCGCATATTGCATATAATTTGCTACGATATTTTGGAATTAGTATGTAAGCTAGAATTGCAAGAATTGCTCTAGAATTCCATCTAGCATTACTAATCGGTGGAATAGTCTTAAAGTTTATAAATGGAAATTTATTGTGCTCCATAAAATATTTAAAAGCCTGCATAATTGCATATCATCACGCCACTTTAAATTTGCAACATATAGCCGTTTCTCGTTTTGCTGATATTCGTGTTTTAATGTATTGTAATTGTTTATCAACTCTGAAACGAATTCATATGCAATATCTGGTGACGTGGTTTTTCCGTCAAATGATGCATCCATTACATATCGTAGTATTAAATCCAACACATGGTGCTGACATCCAATGTACTGCGGTGGTGGTGGTAGAGAAATTGATTTAAAATGGTTCTGCAGTAGTGTTACCTCACCTTTGGTTTTTCCTGTATTAACACTGGTTGTGTCGCAGATTATCATTTTTATTGACTTCATCAAATTAAATTTTTCCAAAGTTTCTTTGATGCCATTGAAAATAGTTATCGCTTTCCCATTTTCCAGAACTGATGCAGCTACTTTTATTTCTTGAGATTCATTTTTTACAACAACTACCTGTACTTCTTGTCGTCCAATTTTTTTACCATCAAAATGGAGACACCAATTCTTATGTTGTAAAGACTGTTTCATTATTTCTTCCTTTTTCTCTGCAGATTTGTAAACAGCTTTATAAATTGCTTGCTGTGAAGGAGTTGCAATATCGATCCCTGATTCTGCCATTTCCTTGCATATTTTTGCTGCTTTCCTAGTACTTACTTTGGCAGTATTTACTAACGTTAGTGCAAGATTTATTAATCGCTTTGTTGTTCCAAGTCTTAAAGGTGCCATATAATCATTGTCATCTTCAAATGAATCATCGATCATTGAGACAAAGTCGGTGTCTCCATAATTGAGCATTGAGACAGAGTCGGAGTCTGAATCTTGGTCACTTATTTCAAATTTTGGTGCAATGTTTTCAAACGAAATATTAAAATTGTTATCAAACCTTTCAGCAGTTTTTGAAGTTTTGATACCTTTCTGGTATGCACGAATCAAACATTCCACTTTCCTTCTTATAGATTTGGTAGCCAATTTCGGAATATTTAGTTTAGTCCATAAATCGAATAATTCTTGTGATATAATTTTATACCTCTCTGTTTTTGATTTTTCTTTTTCATATAACGCATTAAATCTTCCAATGACTGTTTTCTTTTTAGGTATTTGGTTCAGTTCACATAACGAAATATTGATACTTGGAATATTTTTACATTTATTTTCTGAATTTTTTAAATTTTGGGTCCACTTATCCGCGTTTTTCCGAACTACAATTTCGCTATGTTTAAAAGACATTTTAAAAAGTTGAACGAAAACAAACGATTAAATTCGATTATTATAAAATGAATGCACAACAAACTTACAAATTGGAGTATTGTACAATTTTTGGATATTAAAAGTGACAGCGCCTGCTTTTATTTATCATTTAACGCGGAACCTTTTTTAACGATATCGAAAATCTAAAGATGCAGTTCTTATTGTTTTTTTATGCACTACATGGTATGGATAGGGCCATTTTGATATTTTCAAAAATTGTAAAAAAGTTGTATCCCTACGTAGGGGGTAGGATTCGAAAAGTGGACATACCTCTGAACTGAGTCATCCAATTCCACTCAAACATGAGCATATGATATAAAACACTTTTGTTAAGGATATCATGAAATTTCAGATCAATCTGATAGCTACTTTTTGAGATATAGTGGATTTAAAACGCAAAACATACCCGGGTATTTCTGTTGACATAAAGGTTAAATTATTACACTAACACGCATAAATTCCTTTGTAAAAATATGTGTTACAGTGAGCAATATAAACATGTTGAGTTTATCAGCATAAAATCTGTATCAGAGAGAATCAAAACATGTTTCGTTTAGGTTTTTTTTTTTAAACTAAAACTTTGCAATGTTGATAACGGTTGTGTGTTAAAGCTATCATTGTGCCAATAGAATGAATGAAATTACAGCTTTCATTTGTTTGCATAAAGACAAACTGAATGGCAGGAATACCGATGGACAGAACAGTCAGACGGACCATATGATAGTCAGACCGTCATTTAGACAAACCAGCAGACATTCAGTGAGACCATCAGACAGTTCGTCAGACCGTCAGATCGTTACACAGTCCTTCAGACAGTCACTCAGTCCGTCAAACAATTAGTCAGACCGTAAAATATTCAGACCTTTAGATAGTCAAATAGTCAGACTTTCAAATAGTTAGACAGTCAGACCGTCAGACCATCAGACAGTCACATAGTGAGTCAGTTCGTCAAACAGTCAGGCAATCATACACTCAGATCATCGGACAATCAGACCCTCAGATCGTCAGACCATCTAACAGTGTCCCAGACCGTCAAATTGTCAAATACTCAGACCGTCAAACATTCAGTCAGACCGTCAGACAGTGAGTCAGACAAACACACAGTCAGACCGTCAAACAGTCAGACCGACACACAGTAAGATCGTCAAACAGTCAGACCATCAAACAGTCAGACCGTTAGTCAGTCAGTCACTCATTATATCTATCTATAGAAACCAGCAGACCTATCAATAAACGTTATGTTGACCATGGTGACGATGATGCGAGTTCAATATTTTTCTTCAACCAAATAGTGCATAATGGTGACGACGGTTTTTGAGGTGAAGACGGTTTTTAAGTTCAATATTTCTTCTTCAACCAAAAAGTGGTCAACGAACCTAAAGAAGTTTCCACTTCAATAAAATAATAATCAATAATGGGGACGACGGTTTTTGGTGACGACGATTTTTCGTGACGACGATTTTTGGTGACGACGGTTTTTAAACTCAATAAGAAGTTTTCACTTCAAAAAATCTTCAATATAATCAGAAACAAGAGAAAATAATATTAAATTTGATCTGTGTTTAAGAAATGAGAGTAAAAAACAGATTTTTTGCGTTTACACCATTGGTGTAGAATAGAGTAAAATATATTAAGATGAAAACAGCTGTTTTGAGTTTTGTTTTAATGTTTACAAAAAAAAAATAGTGATACCAACTGAGCTTTTTTGCTCTTTATCTAGGTGTTTTGGGTTATTTTGACGCGTTTTACCTTTGAAAAGTTTTCATCACTTAGAAAAATTCGTTCCTAAACTGATGAGGATGCTATGATTTTTTTGAAAAAATTATAACGAGCGTCGTACAGCTATCAAGTCTTTATCCGCACTTTCTCCCAATGTCTTACAGATTTAATACATATTATGATAAGACCGTACCATTTGTGAGCTTTGGCAAACAAATTTGACATGCCTTAAAAATCCTGTTGTAATGTAAACCGCCCTTTTGCAGAACTGAAAAATATTTTTTAAAGCCATTCATTCTTCTTTTAAATTTTTAAAATTTTGGAGGTAATGAGATTAAAATGTGTATGGAAACAAAAGTATGCATTTCTTTAAAGCTTTTATTTATTTCATTTATTATCTGGGCGGTTTTGGAAATTTATTACATTTAATTTTGTTTTTTAAAGTTTTTTTATTTGTTTTTTTTTTCTACTGTAGAAACTGAAGTACATAGTTCATTCGCCCCAAAGCACCTTTTAAAAAAAACAAACAATTAATCGTATATTTTTTTTTTGGTTAAAAAAGTTTTTGTGTTAAGTTTATTGAAATAGAAGCTGTATACAAAAATAATTGTTGAAGTATTATTTCACAATATTACATCTAATATGTTTACGAGCGTTTTTTGGACAACTTCATGTTATTACAAAATTTGTAACACAAATAACATAATCACTGCGTGTATTTTAGAGGGAAAGTCAAAAAGTCATCAAAAACTATAATTTCTTGAATAGGGTTTTTCTTAATTTTTCACAATGTATAAGTTTATCATTTCATTTAGCGAATCTCTTTTAAGTCCTCTGAAAAGTTAGATTTTCGTTAGTGATCTTTAAAGACTCTTGTGGCAGTGTTTACTTCTTTAATCGAATCCATTCGATTAAATAGGTAAACCTTTGTAATTCGATATTAAATACTATTCTACTACTAAGAAATCCACATTTTTGTTAATTTTATTTTTCGTAAACATGTAGTTTTTATACCCTTCACCACAGGTGGAAAAGGCTTATGTTTAAAAGTTTGTCATTCCGTGTGTAATTTCTACAATATTCATTTCCGACCCCATAATGTATATATATTCTGGATCCCTATGCATAGAGAAGTTGATTAAGCGATGTCCGTCTGTCCTTAATCGGGTATTAATGTCATTTGCCAAGGCACCAGAAGAGATACAAAAAATTTAAGCAAACCCATCTGTCAATCATAGTTTCGAAAAATTTCTGATTGCAATGGATCATTCCTTTGGAGGTTGCGGGCCAAAAACCACGTCCACCTATATTTTTTTCACGTTTTTTTTAATTTTGTTTGGCTTTAATGATTCTCTTTTGCTTTTTTTGTCAAATAAATTTACACCGTGACAGGTAGATCGCAAGGAGTGCATACAGATCTCGGGGGTTCAATAACCCCCTGCGAAGGGCGATTTTTATTTGTTTTTAGTTTAGTATGGTTTTTCTGCTTTGATTTGTAAAGACCTTTATAGAAAACTGTCAAAAATATAATACGAAAGTTTATAGGTAAACGATTATTTTGAAATCAGTATAGCTATATGGCTACACACACGACCACCGTTGTGGCTGTAGTCAACTTAGGCTAATTTCAATTTTACTCAACAAAAGAAAATGTCACAAAATTGTAAGTTACAAATTCATATACAAATATTTATAATTTTTTGAAAAAGTTATTTAATTTTATAAAAGCAAAATAAATATTTCTACAGCATTGTCAGAGTTTACGATGAGAACATTACATTAAAAAAAAAAATAAAGTAAAATTATAGAAAAAAATATGAGATAATAACAAAACTTGAAAACAGTACATTTCCATTTTAATAGAATGTCAATATCACACGAATTTTTCACACACATTGTCATGCATTCCTTGCTTTTTTTTATTGCATTTTTTGCATTTTCCAATTTAGCACTAAATGCCAAAAAATGTTCTTATTAAAATATTTTTGAAAAAAAAATTACCAAATCTAGTCAAGTTATGTACCAGACTAAAAGAATTTTCTATTATTTTCTAAATGAGACCCAGTATAAAAAATACTATAAAACAAGAGAAAACAAACTTTCAAGCAATATTTCATTGAACATAAAAAAAATGTTTTCTTAAGTAGAGAGTAAGAAAAAAGATAATTAAGATTTGTATAAACCCTTGGCAAACAATTATACGTACAATGCTTTAACATTAATTTGAATTTAAAGAAAAAATAATTTATAGTTACAAGAAATAAAAATTAAGGCCCCTATTACGGATTACAACTCAACTCTACTTCAGTTAAAATTTTACAATTTGGCATTATCAATTACAACTCAACTTTTAAACAATTTTTAAGTTAAATTTTAATTGTGCTACAATTCTGTTGTAGTTTCACCGTTTACAACCCTGTGTTAGTTCGGTTAACAAAAGTTTAAAAAAAATGACAACTCATCAGTAGCAGTTGTTTCAAATTACAACTCATCAGTAGCAGTTGTCTGAGTTGTAAGCCGTAGAAGGAGCATAAATAACAAATTTGTATTAAAATATTTTTTTAAATATAAAATATTTATATGAGCTAAAATTTCATTTAATAGATATACGTACATATTATTTTAGTTACAAAATAAAAGTTTTATATATGTTAATAAGCGGTCGTGTTACCCCTGTGTATTCGAACCAATTTAACATGACGCGACGGGGTATTGACTCCACCAATTTTTTCAGAACAGCCACATCAATATTGAACCAATGAACCAATAAGGTTTTTTTTAGCTGTTTTCAGCAGTCATATAGCTTGGAAGATGCATATGTTCTGGCAAAAGGTATTCACCATAATTCATCGATAGGGTTGAGGTCTGAGCTTAAAGCAGACCACTCAAGCAAATTAATTTGTCAAAAGTTAAACACGTCTTTGTCTTTTTCGCCACGTGTGTTGGTGCATTACCCTGCTGAAATGTCCATTTAACGCCTTGTAAATCACCAGGAAAATCAAGGTGATCGCTATGTAACAAACCTGTGAAGATTTCTGCATTTAATTTTAGTATTACAAGGCCTATTTTGGATTTACGTTTTGATAAAAAAGTACCGCCCATATCATGAGTGATATTTTTGTGGAGACCACTTAGTTCATCTACATAAAATTTTGTTATCACTGCATATCACTGATTCAAATTTATCTTCCCAAAATTTATAGTTTTCATTGAATACCATATGTGTATTTTTTAGGAGTTTTTTTTGGCCACTCCATACTCATATTGAAAGCCTAATTATTATCTTATTAATTGATAAAGTTTCACTTTTATTTGCCTGCAACTCATGTGGCTATTAGTTGCTAACTGATGTATGCGCGATTTGCTTCTATGATCAATTGCGCATATGGAGTAATGCACCTCCTAAATAGCTTACACTTTTCTATTGAAATTTCGTATCTAAGGAACAGGCAAAATTCTGCGTCAACTGACAACTCAATTACTATCCTACGTCAAACCACTAAGGATCTATGAGCTTCTTAAGGCGAGACCCCCCAGAACGTATACCCAAGTACGGATGTGGCCACCTATGCTATAGTATTAAAAAAAATTATTAAAGACATTTTTTTTGTGGTAATGTAAATTTATTTTATTTATTAAAACTTAACTTATTTATTAAAACTTAACTTGTATATTTTTTGTCTTCATTAATGCAAGTTTTGCATACAAAGAAATTGCTCGAATGTTGTACATATATTGGCCGTTTACATTCAGAGCACATGTTACGAGGGCGTCTTCTGTGTTCGACGTGAATATAATAAAAACTGCAGCGTCCAACTTGAATTTTTTACCCCCACTGAACCGCTGCTGCACTCGTTGGAGGTGTAGGTCAACTTTTTCATTTAAGGCCGTTTTTATATAGATCGCTATGCCAAGTTTCGTTTTAAAGTTACGCATTACCTTAACAGTGACTGACCGGCTTTAAATTATTGGCAGACATAGCTCCTTGGCGAGCTGGCGAAGAAAACGTTTGCGTCACCCTGATTTCTTTTCCTTCCCGTAATAGGTTGTCTGGTATATATTTGCCCATGCAGAGGGTAAGAGTTTTTGGCATCACATACCCACCATACCTTGATACCATACTTTGCCGATTTGGAGGGGATATACTGCGTGAAGCGGGTACGGTCACGATAAGGAAACAACTGCTCGTCTACCGTAAGGTTTTCACTGGCTTTGTACAGACGTTCAAAATTATAGTTCAGCATGGTCCATAACTCGGAGATTGGTGCAGCTTTATAAGTTTGTTGTCGAATTTATCTTGTATTTGAATTTCTCTTGTATTAGAATATATGAATTTGCTAGCATTTAGCTTACTATGTACTCAAACTTATTCTAACCACCCTGGACGGTCAACATGTTAGTTAATATATTAAAGAACAAAATTTTATTAACAAAAAAAATTTTTTTGCTTAAAAGTTATAACAAACCTGTATACACTTGGGTATATGTCCACATAATAAAAGTTGGGTATAAGGACTAGGGTTAATACCGTAGTCATCTGGATTTTTCAAGAAATTTGTTTACGTGTTACGGGTTTTCTTTACAGAATTAGCAATTTGATCAAATTTGATCATGCCGGATTGACTTATACCCTTGATTAATCCGCATTCTTCATCTGTGAATTCAGTTTCACGTCGCATTTTCCTAAAAATTCCAAAAATTTGATTTGTTTTTTTTTTATCCTATACACTTGCTTATCCAATGTACTAACCTATGGATCGTTTTCTCTGCTTTATGTGCTAATATCGCTCCTTAAATACAAAAGGGTCACAACAACAAAGAGAAAAAAAACTGTTAATGTACAGAAGCAAAACACTTAAGATAAAAATAGACATACCAGAAGATAGTGATGTGAAAAAAATTGTTGCAGTAGTTAGAGATATGTACTCTGAAATAATTTATGGAAAAAGAGTCAGTTTTGGAAAATTTTGAGTTGTGACCCTTTTGTATTTGGCACCAGTTAAAAGACAAATAATTCATTTTGCACATATAAGTATTTTACACGGGATTTTAAACATAATGGTATAACGAATGCGGTGGAAAGATAAATTCAACCAACAAAAACAAAAGATAAATTATAAGAGAATTTGTATGCCAAAAACAACAACCGTACCCTTAGTATAACATAAAGTCCAGAGAAAAGCTTAAGGTACTTCTATTATTCTATATACATATATATGACAACATATCACGCAGATTCGCATGAGATATTTATTTTACAATTTATTTTTATTTTACAATATTTCTTTAACATATAAATGACTATGGTTTTGTTATTTTAATCTGATAAAAAAAAAAACGGTTTTTAAAATAGTTTATTTTTGTCTATTTTCGCTTCCGTTTGTTTTTCAATCATCCATTAATTCATTCACATCATTTCGGATAAAAATGTTGTGAAAATATAAAAAATGGACTGAAAGTTTTTCTTTTTGTATTTATGTATTATTGTTTATGGTTATGGTGATTTCTGTATGATTGATATTTGTTGTTGCTGGCAAGGATGAAAATCCATTTCATATGATTTTCTGTTCATTTAATATTTTATTACTGTTTTCTCTTATTGCTTTAAATGATTATTTATTCCTTTTTGTTGCTCCAATGTGTTAGTACGAATATTTTCTGAGATCAACTTTCGATTATGTGTTATGACATTTAGGTTAAAGCAACTTATAATAGTGAACCAACATCATAAATATTATGCAGAGTTTCGTGGTTTTCATACCTTTTAATTTTTTTTCTTTTTGGTTTTTATTAAGCCTAGAAATATCGGGAGAGATATAGAAAAAAATTTAAACTTACGTCTGGAACACACCTTATGTAGTTATGGTTAGAAGACTCTCCTAGGAAACAACCGATGATCTATCTAAATTTTCCAATAGTTAGTTTTACGTTGTTGTCTTTCATTTAAAATTACGCTATTGACAATAGTCACAAAAAAAATTAAATCAAAACTCATCCAAACATTCTAACACGGAATTGGCTAAGATTTCATATGAATAGGAACCCCAAAATTTTAGGGGCTTTATCATCTTTTTCGGAGATTAATTCATTTTTAAAAATTTCCAAAAATGTTTTAATAAAAGATAACCCATGAGTAAAAAAAATAGGAAAGCATACAACGAAAATTTGGAAGCAAAACCGTTCCTAGAATATTTTGAAAAGAGATGGCATACAGTAGTTGTAAACTCCCTGTTTTTCCATGGATCAAACCAATATCAATTTCTTTACTACCGTTTGGTAGTAACAGAGACTATTGACATTTTAGGATTTTTTTACTCAATAAGAAAAAAACGAATACACAATCGGCACCATGTATTTCCGGGTATTTTTTTATCATAATTTTTGGTTCAAGGCCCTATTATTCTTTTTGAGCAATTTTTTAAGGTTATTATTCATTTTGAGATTTTTAGCTTTGTTGTTGTACGATTGTTCATAGGGTCATTTTCCATGCAGCTAATTGCTGCTAATTGCTAATTAATTGCGTTAGCCCAGCACTACCATAATTTTATACTAAAAATTCAGATATTAAAAAACAGAAAAGAGTTTTAACTCTTATAGGTATGAGAGATACTAAAGCTACTTTCCCTTTCTGATCCCCTTTGTTCCTGTACAATTTCTTCTAGCTATTTGGTAATTAATGAATTTTTTATTTTCGTTAATAATACTGCTATTACTAAACTTTATTCTAGATTAAGGTGATTTTAGTTCGTCTACTGGTAACTGTCTACCTTCTTCCAAATCGCGAGGTTCCTATCATCGCTAGATAATCTTAGATCCCATCAATATTTTATAAGTGTCTGCCCTAAGCCTAAGTCCAAAACCTTATGCTAGCGAGTGCTGGACAGGCACAGTGGGTAAGTATCAGCTTCTACGATTTTCCTATTGGCCATATGGTAATAAAGTTTCTATCTACTAACGCAGTTATTCGGCTTAAGACGTTTCGAGTATATCGAAGCATCTTTATGAATTTTCACGGACCTCAGTAGAGCCCTTAAAGATTAACCTCTTGTGAAGTGTTCTTGCCCATTTCATCTGGCCAAGTAAAACCTCAGTTTCCTTAGAAACAAAACTGTCGGCAATTGGGAGGTTTGCTTGCATAACTGTTAGATTTTTATAGTCCTGTTTAATTAAAAAAAAAAAAATAGAATTATTTATAATTGGGCGCTATAGTGATACACACTTTTTTTAACTTTAAATTGGTGTATTTTTCAACACGTAAAAATTGTGTCTGTTGTGTATGTAGAAATGACTAAGTTCTGCGGACGCAACCATTAAAAAAAATAAGCAAAATACCATAGATAAACTTTACCTTCTTTAGAAATCAGTTAAAAAAGACCGCAGCCAATATTACTGAATAAAAATTGTATTTGGAACATTAATTCAGATTCCGCAATAAACATGGAACGCCTGAACAGTGCCACTGTATTATAAATAGAATGCAAAATTTAGAGAAAAGGCAACATTTTTTCTGCCGGAGTTTTTGGGCTTCAAGTAAGATTTCGGTACAATTTCACACCATGGGCTTTTAGACATATAAAAGATTATCATTTATGCTTCCTTTTATCTATTAGTTAAGACATCGATACTTGAGAAATCGATATTTTTATGTTAAAATAAAGCATGAAAACTATGCAAAGTAAAAGTTGAAATATTGTACAAAGTTAAAATTTCTACATATGCAGTTAACTCAACATTAATAACAAATAATGTTTGTCTTATAGAGAATTCAAACTTGATTCAGAATCACTCACATAAATTTCAAATTTGTGTTAATCCAGAAAAATCCTCGCACATATCTTTTACTTTAAGAAAATGCGACTGTCGTTACAACAATAAGTCCTGAAATCGTTTTTTTAATAATTTTATATATTTCATTTAGTATATCTTTTTTAATAACTAATACTACTAGTAATATCTACTAATATCTGGAGTCTAGAAACAAAAAAGAAATATACTTCTCTAGTTTATCTACTGCTAGACAAAAAAGTTGCATGTTTCACATTCGCCTAAAAGAAGCAATATTCCTCGACTGTTAGCACAATAATTTGGATGCATTTCAAGTTAAAATATATTATAAGTTTCTCTATTTTTGCTCTTACCTATAGCACGTGTAGTTCTCTATTAATGATCGAGTTCTTAATATACCATATCTACATGATCATTCGGAGAATCTTATTTTGACTTCCTTGAAGTTTTTTAAGTAAAAAATTTATAAATAAAAGGTGCCCCAACATGGTTTGTAACGTGTACTGTCTGTCAGATTGCCTCTTTGTAAAATTCGATATCCTCTCTTGCGTCGTTTTTTTTTTTTGCCAGCATTATTTCATACTAAATTCATTATGGGTTAGTTTGGAGTATACTTTACATTTTAATAAATATTAATCATACGCATACGGGTCTACTAAAAAGTAAGTATTGTGTTCGGCGGTGCCACATTTGTCCGAATGTTTTTCAATAGCAAACTAAATATTACTAAAGAAAATATTTTATGAAAACAAAAATCTAGTTTATAAATGAATAATAATTTTTGCAGAAGACCAAGAATTTGCAAAGTATTGTATTTTTGTGATTTCAATAGAACACAATTAATAACTTTATTTTACACTAGCTGTGCTCGCCACGTCGCGTCGTAGGCGTTCTAACAATATTTGGTTCGATTTTGCTTTCAAAGTAATCAACACCTAATATTAAGACTCTTAAATTTATATGCTTCAGTAATAGTTTACGTATTTTCTTAATATAGAGGTAATCATTGCGGGCTAAAATTCTAAAATTTAGTAGAATTCAAAAATTATTGTAGAGTTCTGTAAATAGTATTTGAAATATCCTGGTAACAAAAATAAGTGCTGTCAAGTTTACATTTCCTTTAAATCAAAAAAATGCTATAGATATAGATTTATCTATACAAATTTATCTGCTTTCGGAATTTGCGATATTAAAGAACTTTTAAGCGAATCGAAATTTTGCATAAAAATGTGACATATTGATCCGTTTTTTCGTGCGACAAATTTAGACAAAAACATGAGGTTTATTCACACCAACATATTTTTAAAAAAAGAACGAACAAATATGTTATGTGTAAAATATATGTGAAAGTGTTGTTAAAAAAATATTCTATATTTATTTTTATTTTATAAAAAATATTTTATTAGCAATAGAAAAATAATTCTTGGAAAAAAAAAACCGACTTCAAAACAGATAGTTGGGTACCAGTTCTAAACTGAAAATGTAAGAAGTATATATAAACCAAATAAAAGATAAACAAAATGCGCAAAAATAAGCAGGAAAAGAAGTAAAGACAATGTGAAATTCAAGCATCTCCTTATTACTGTTCAAAAGTTAAGCAACTTTCACCAACATCCGTCTTTTATGGGGACATCATGTAATTATAAATTTTTATAATTATGTAATAGCTACCATAGTAATACACATTATGTGTAAATTTCAGCTGTATATCAAAAACGGCTCAAAAGATAAGGCATACATCAAATTTCATTAACTATAGGGACATCCTTTTATTTTCAATTTTATAATTCTTATAGCGGACATAACAATACACTCACTATATAAATATCAAGTCTCAATCTATAACGGTTAAAAATACTAGTCCATATAAGTCAAATTACGTCAGCTATGAGCACACCCTTTTAGTACTTTTTATTGTAGACGTAGTAATATTCGCCTTGTTAAAATTTCAAATGTTTTTCTATAAGCGTTCAAAAGATAAGGTCATATAGATCAAATATCATTAACTTTAGGTGCACCCTTTGATTTCCAATTTTATACTTTTTACTATAGCGGACATAGTAATATTCGTTCTGCGTAAATATCAAATGTCTGTCTATAAGGGTTTCAAAGATAGGGCAACATAAATCAAATAACTTCACCTATTGGGACACCCTTTAGTTTACAATTTTAAATTACAGAACTATTGTTATAGAGGACTTGGCCACAAGAATTTTTGGTAAATTTCAACTGTGTGTCTATAACGGCTTAAAGGTTTAGTCATATACAACAAATTACAGAACTATTGGGTTACCCTTTAATTCATAATACTAAATATTTATACTTTCTAGTATACCAGAGAAAGTAGTAGAAATTCTGCATAATTTTCAAGTGCTTGTCTATAACGGTTCAAAAGATAGGGCCATATAGCTCAAATTACATCAATTATGGGGACACCCTTTAATTTCTAAATTCAAATTATATACTTGTTATAGCTGACTTAGCAATACAGGTTCCTTGTAAATTTCAGCTGTCTGTCTATAACGGTTCAAAAGTTTGGCCACATCCATGAAATTACATTAACTATTGGGACACCCTTTTATTTCCAAATTGAAATTTTATACTTTTTGTTATAGCGGACTTATTAATACAGGTTATTTGTAAATTTAACGGTCGGTGTACAAATGTTCAAAAGTATGGGCATACACATCAAATTTAATGAACTATTGGACACCCTTTAATTTATAATTTTGAATATTTATCCTTTTTATTATAAAGGTCATAGTAATCGACATTCTGTCACACTTTCAAGGTTTTGTCTTTAACGGTTCAAAAGATAGCCCCATAAAGGTCAAATTACGTCACCTATGGGGACACCCTTTAAATTCTAAGTTGATTTTTTTATTCCTTTTAGTTGGTGGGAGCTTTACTGATACGCAATTTTTTTAAATTTTAAATTAGTGCCCTTTAGGGTTCTTAATACACGAAACAAAACATGGATGTTGTATGGGGACACCCTTTAGTTTTTAAAATAATGAACCGTTGTTAAAACGGGACCAATCTGTAAGCATAACTTTTCAAATAAAGAAAAAAAATTTAAAATCGGTTCAGAAATGGCTGAGTTCTGCGGGCACAAACATAAAAAAAACAACATTCAGACGAAGGGATAACCTCCTTCTTTTTTTGAAGTCGGTTAATCAGTTTTTTTTGCCAAATTAAATTTTTTGGAATTTGTTAAATTTTGGTATATTTTAGGTTTTTTGTGCACTTTCAGTGTTTTAGTCAATACATTTGTTGCTAAAATTAATTTTTTTTCTAGATTTTGATAGTTTGCTAAAATGTTGGTACTTTTAGTAATTTTGTATGTAAACTTATATTTTAAGTGAGTTTTTGATAAATAAGCTTTTGTAAGTTTTTAGGTAAACTATATATTTAGGTAAACTATATATTTATAATTTAATGTTAAACTTATTATTTTAGCAAATTGTTTTATTAAGTAGGTTTAAGTTCGCATGTTCGAATATTTTTAAAGAAAATGGCAAAAAAAAACTTATTTAAGACAAGCTGTGCCCACACACGTTACACACATCCTGATAATGTTTTGTTTGATTTTGATTTTTGAGACTTGCTTTTGTAGAGCTTCATGTATACCTATTTTCTTTATTGCCATCCCTGAATAAAATTCTGAAATATTCAAAACCAAAAGGTGCCTTAAATAATGCATATCTAGAATTCTTAAAATTATTGTAAAGCTTTGTAAAATGTCAATATCCCACCTTATAGTATGCTTATTGGTAAAACTACATACTTTCACTGCTTTTCCTCCACTTTCTCTTGGAAATAAGAACTTTTTGCGGAAAAGGGTACCCAATATTTTAATCTGGACTCTAAGGTATATCCTTACAAATTCTGGTTAAAATCCCGTAGTTTTTACATCATGCAAACACACAAAGACAGACAGACAGACAGACAGAAAAAAAGTTACGGTTTTATTCTCTGTATAGATTTCTGCATCGCTATATCTTTCTTTCTTAAATAGGCCTCCCAAGCAGACGCATAAAATAATAAAGCCTAATGTTGCCAAGTAACTATCCATTGTTTTATAAGCTGATATACATACTACGTATCAATCGTACTCCAGTATGTAATGCTGCATCGACAACAAGCCAAACCATATTTAACTATAAGTCACTAGTGTCATTGTTATAAATTCGCGATTTTTGTGAGGATTACCCTCAATCTACAAAAACCTGTCTTGAATAATCTCACCAAAACACAGTGATTTATCGAGTCACCTTCTAGATTTCAAGTATAAGTATAACGTCTTTTTTAAATCTAATCTATCTAATAACTTTTTGGTCGACAAATACACCGTTAAGTACATCATGCACCAAGCGGCTAACAGAACTACTGTAATCTCAAGGAACAAAATCACTGAAAAAATACTTTAAAGGCATCGACAGAACTCATTATTTAGAAAATTTAGAAACCTTAAAAGACCAATCATACGTTAGCCTCCCTTGCGAACTTTGTGTGTAGGTTGGGCAAGAAATGATACCGAATAATTCCTGCAAAAAAAAAACCAACTTCAAAACAGATAGAAGTGCACCAATTCTAAACTAAAAATTTAAGAAGTAATCTGTAAGAATTAGATTTAAACCAAATGAAATATGCGCCAAAATTAGAGGGAAAAAAGTAAAGACTATAAAGAATGTCAAGCATTCATATTACTGTTCAAAAGTTAAGCTATTTTTACCAGCATCCGTCTTGTATGGGGACACCATTCAAAGCCTCTGTGTATAGCGGTTTCACATAGATCAAATAACATCTCTTATTGGGACACATTTTAATTTACAATTATAAATTAAAGACCTGTTGTTATAAAGGACTTGGTCACAAATTTTCTTTGTAAATTACAACTGTCTGTCTATAACGGTTCAAAAGTTTGGCCATCTATATCAAATTACATAAACTATTGGGACACCCTTTACATTATAATTCCAAATATTTATACATGTTATTATACCAGAGAAAGTAGTAGACATTCTGCCTAATTTTCAAGTTTTTGTGTTTAACGGTTCAAGAGATAGGGTGATATAGATCAAATTACATAATTTATGGGAACACCCTTTAATTTCTAAATTGAAATTGTATATTTGCTATAGTGGACTTTGTAAAACAGGTTCCTTGAAAATTTCAGCTGTCTGTCTATAACAGTTCAAAAGTTTAGCCACATACATAGAATTACATTAACTATTGGGACACCCTTTTATTTCCAAATTCAAATTTTATACTTATTGTTATAGCGGACTTAGAAATACAGGTTCTTTGTAAATTTTAGCCGTCTGTGAAAAGTATGGCCATATACATCAAAATAAATGAACTATTGGAGCACCCTTTAATTTAAATTTTTGAATATTTATACATTTTATTATAACGGTCATAGTAATCGACATTTTGTAAAATTTTCAAGTTTTTGTCTATAACGGTTCAAACGATAGGCACATATAGGTCAAATAACGGCACTATGGGGACACCCTTTAAATTTTAAATTTATTTTTTATTAATTTCTACCATTGGTAGCTATAGCGATACGCAATTTTTTAAAATTTTATTTTGGTGCCCTAATACACGTAAAAACATGTATGTTGTATGGGGACACCCTTTAATTTTTAATATAAT
Organism: Phasia obesa; assembly: GCA_949628195.1. Classification (NCBI taxonomy): domain Eukaryota; kingdom Metazoa; phylum Arthropoda; class Insecta; order Diptera; family Tachinidae; genus Phasia; species Phasia obesa. The sequence goes on along the minus strand of OX451218.1, from coordinate 25,912,104 downwards.
GAACTGTTTTTAAAATGGGACCAACCTGAAAGCATAGCCTTTAAAATAAAGAAAAAAAATTTAAGATCGGTTCAAAAATGGCTGAGTTCTGCGGTTACATACATAAAAAAAGCAATATTCAGACGAATTGATAACCTTCTTCTTTTTTGAAGTCATTTAAAAAGGCAAACTTTTATTGTACAATTCAAAAATGCTTTTACTCCAAATGTATCGACTGATATAGCTGAGTTGTCATATGTCAACGTTAGTTTTGCAAGTCTTTATGAGTGTTCAAAATTTTATCATACTTGGGAGTGGCTGTAAACATCATTTTTTTGGTGCCTTTAAATTTAAATGTTTGCCAATAAGTCAGTTCTAATGAAATTGAAATAATAAACATACAAAACCGTTAATAAAATCGAACATATTAAATTTTAAAATTTAAATCGGCAATAATAAAAATTATTTTTAAACTAAACCAATGTTCATCCCTATTATATGTACATACACATGCAGGAAATTAATATTGTAGATATTATAACCGGAATGAAACTTTTTTTTTTTTTTTGTATTAGCACTTTCCATTTGTGGCGTGGGAAATAATGACTATCAAATATCTACTATTGAATTAATTATCTACAATCTTAATTAGATATTAAACACATTGCTTCTGATGTTATAAATTCTGTCAATTTCATATATTTGTAAATGTTCAGAGCAATAACAAACTACCAAAAGATTCATCAAATATAAATTTCTTGATAAGTTAATGACGTCTGTCAGCCTGCACACATTGCCAACGTGTTTACCATGAACATCTATAATTAATCATTATAGGTTACATATAATAGACACATGAAGACCATGGAAGACCAAAGCTAATTAAAACAGAAATAAAATAAAAAGGAGGCATATGGAAGCATATATTGCTAGACCTTTTTAAACTCCTACTAAGATCTTCCATATAAAATGTGATATATTTTAGCTCTTTTGAAATCTGTAGATTGCTTTAAAAAATATCTATATTTTCTTTTTGTTTATGCATGTTCTTTGATATTTTGTGTTTATAGCAACTATAGCTAAACTACTCAAGGAGAAAGAAACTAAACAAAACCAGGTAACACATTTTATAACGTTAAAGAATTACTTAAGTGTTTTTCGAAGAGCTAGTTAAATTTTTGTAAACTAAATTATCATAAGCCTTTAAAGTGCAATATTGTGGAGGTACAGATTATGCAATAGATTTATATATAGATGACGGTGGACTTACCACTGGTTAAATATTATACGTCTAGCAATGCCCCTGTTACGCTTAGCGAAGTCTCTTGCACGACTATCCCCATACCCCTTGTTGAGGAGTTGGTGGCTTCTGTTGGAGTGAAACAGTACACCTGACTAAATTGCTCTTCCTACAATTTAGTTCCAAACCAAAGCCAGTATATTACTCCCCGGACGCCATCAGCAATAATCGCTCACAGAGATTTGGAAAAATCCCTGTGGGGCTACCGATTCACATTGTAGCAGTTGCGTTGGACAGTTTCAGGATACGTACAAGCCTCGGGGCATGTTGTCCCCATATACTCCGGTAGCATTGCAGTCTACTTATCAATGTATTATTGTGGGTGCGCAATTTATTGGATATTAAAGAAGTTCAAAATTTAACAACAAGGCGATCGAACAATCGAGCCTGGAAATTTAAATTTAGAATCCAATGAAATTATTTATCAGTATTCTTGGTTTCTACTAAATAAGGCCTTATAGAATACCACGTTTTCTATTCTTTTTACCGCTGGGTAGGAACGAAAAATAGAATATAGGTATGTATATGTTATTGTATCTTATACTGCACAGTGGGACAGAATCAAAAAGTACTATTAACAAAAGCACAGCAAAGGAGTATCTGAGATTAAGTTTTGATGCTGGGCACTGTCCATTTTGCAAGGAGACCATCATGTGGCTATTAAGTTCAGTATTTCACACTTAAAATTTTTTAGAGCTTGTCATTTCTTAATCTTTTATTTGACTTCAAAAAGTATTTGGTGTTAATGCATTAGGTTAAGCCTATAAAATTATGCTTTTATCTGTAAACTATGGTTTGAAATATACGAGTATTTGATATTTTGGAGATTTTACAATTTCCTTTTTCTTACTTGAAGTTTCTGTTTTTAGTGAAATTTTCCTTTTATGACTCACATTTCGATTGTTCGGAGAATCTTTGACTTTTTAACAAATTTCGTGTTTTATTGTAGAACCATTTCAATTAGATTATATTTAATTTTTGTTATTTGTTTCCGATTTATTGTGTAAATTTTTTTGAAATTTGAAATTTACTTAGTCGAACTATTTATTTTACATACAGATGAAATTTGAAGTCAAGCTTGAATTCGTTTTATTCTCTCTAAGAAAGAATAACTAAAATTACAAATTAGGTGATTTTCTTTTAAAGAAAAATTGGGAAAATTTAATTTTAGACACTAGCAGAATGGAATTCATTTTCTATACAGCTACTTCCGTCATCAGCATTCTACGTATATGTCAACTTTGAGTAGTGTTAAGTTGTAAACACCATCAATTTAACCAACTAGACTGAGATAAAGGAATTCTAGAAAAATCGCATTTAATCATTTATAGTCAGTTGGTGAAAACGCAAAATATATAAGGGCCAGCTTTCTGGTCCTTAAGCTGGTGTTGTTGTTATTTTTTTATATGTTATGTTTTTATATTTTATTTTATATTTTTACTAGCTATCCCCGGTGCGCCTTGCTACACCCATCCACAAAAAACACAATAAACTCTTGGAAGAAAAGTATGACGAAATTTTACCGCGAAAACGCACACTATTCTCAAGTCAAAAATGTTCCCATCCAATCTGATTTTGCTAGACTATACGTATTAATACGATAACAATTTTTACTTTTAATGGGATGTGCCACTTTCAGTATTCTTATCCAGTCTGTATTTTGCTAGACTATGCACATTAGTATGAGGGTTAGTTGTGCAAAGTTGCAAGACTATACCTAATGTAGTTCTCTAGGTACGCGATTATAATTTTTCACTTTGTATAGGAGGTACCACGCCCTCCATTCAAATTCAGTCTGTGTTTATCTACACAATGTATCTTAATATGAGGGTTACTGATGCGAATTTCCAAGGCGCTACCTCTTGCAGTTCTCTAGATACAGGATAATAATTTGTTTCTTTGTATGGGGGCTACCACGCTCACTGTCCCAATTCAGCCTATGTTTTTCAAGAGTATCCCCATGGGTATGGGGTTTAATTGTACCCACTTTGAAGACCATACCTATTATAGTTCTCTATATATACAATAATCATTTTTCACTTTGTATGGGAGGTACCACGCCCACTGTCCTTATTCATTCTGTATTTTAGCAGACTATGCGCCTTAAAACAAAGACTACTCAAAGACTTGCAAAGTTTCAAGGCGCTATCTATTGAAGTTCGCCAGGAACCAATGAACCAATACACATACAGAGACCGTTTGTACATAAAAACCTTGGTATTGACGTCACCTTTCACATAAACTTTGCAGAAACAAAATCGGTTCACGCATTCCAGAGAACATCAATTTCTAACACAATGCAACTTTTTTTTTAAATATATAGATTTAAATAATCTGTAATTTTTAAATGTTTGCTTTGTGTCTAGCTTTTTCATTGTTTTATTTATTAATGTGATTATTATAAATTTATTAGGAAATCCCTTTGAAAAAGTCAACAAAAAATTTACAAATCTTCAGGAATAAAACTTTATAAAATTGTTTTATTTACCTTTACCATAATGAGGATCAATTAGCTTACATTGACAATTAAAATCGTTATTTTTTATATTTTTGTAAATTGCTATTAATTTAAACCATTAATTAAAAAGACCCTATTTGTGAGATTTCAATAATTATTTTTAACGTTTAACTGATGAAAACTATATAGCGAGCTATCTGAAATTTTGTATTAAGTTAGTAACAGCAAAAAAAAATTGCTTTCAAATTCTTACAGTTTCCTATCACTTTTTAGGATTCCGTACACAAAGTGTAAAAACGAAACCCTATTGTTTTCGCTACAATGTCTTCCGTCTGTCCGTCTGGCTGTCTGTCCGTCTGTCAGCGCCTTTTTTCTCTGGAACCATAATAGGTAGACTCTTAAAATTTTCACAGATGATATATAGCTGTTGCCGCTATAGCAAGAAATACTAAAACTTATAGGGTGTTCCGATAGAGAGGTGTTATTCACGAATATGTACATATATGTGCATAAATAGTAATTAAAACTTAGTTCACTATATAAACAACTACAAAAAAATTAAACTAAAAATTAAAGGGTGTTCCGATAGTGGTGTGATTTGCATGTATAAGGCCTAAGTTTTGAACCATAAAAGCTAGATGCTTGAAATTTTCACAGAATGTATATAGCTGTGGCCGCTATAGAAGCAAATACTAAATCTTATAGGGTGTTCCGATAGAGAGGTGTTATTTACGAATATGTGCTTTTTTCTTCAACTGTAGGAAGAATACACTAAAAATATGCAAGCAGTAATTAAAACTTAGTTCCCTATATAAACAAAACTAAAATTAAAGGGTGTTCCGATAGTGGTGTGATTTGTATGTATAAGGTCTTAGTTTTCAACAATAATAGGTAGACTCTTGAAATCTTCACAGAATGTGTGTAACTGTAGCCACTATAGCAACAATAACTAAAATTTATAGGGTGTTCCTAAAGTGACGTGTTATTTGCGTTTACGTCTTAATTTTTGAGCTATAGGAGGTAACCACTTAAAATTTGCAGACAGTAATTTAATCTATGTTCGCATTATAAGAAAGTATATAATGTTAAACCTAAAAATTAAAGGGTATTCCGATAGTGACGTGATTTGCATGTATGTATATGGCCTTAGTTTTGAACGATAATAGGTAGACTCTTTAAGTTTTTACAGGAGGTGTATTACTATGACCACTATAACAAATAGTAAAAATTAAAGGGTGTGCCGACAGTGATGAGATTTGCATAAACATTGACTTATTTTTTAATCATAATAGATAGACTCTTTAAATTTTCACATATGGTGTATTACTATGAGAAAAAAAATTTTAATTTTTTTTTTTAAATTTAATTTTTTTTTTTTAATTTTATTGAAATATTTTTTTTTTAAATTTAGGACCTTCCTGCAATCTATATTGAGTTAGAATGGTCAGCTTAAAGCAAAAAAATCCTTAAAAAAATTTCCTCATATTGACCCCTATATACCCTTTAACTGCTTCTTTTTACCAGTGGGTATCTTGTGGGTCCATTGGCTACCTCTATGTATATTGCTTTCTATAAAGGTCTTTAATACAAATCAAAGCAGAAAAACCCTACCAAACTCAAAAACAAACAAAAATTGCCCCTCTCAGGGTGTTATTGATCCCCCGAGATCTGTATGCACTCCTTTCCTACCTGTTGCGGTCTAATATTTATTTGACAAAAAAAAGCAAAAGAGAATCATTACAACCGAAAAAAATTAAAAAGAAACGTGAAAGAATATAGAGAATATAGGTGTGGTTTTTGGCCCGCATCCTCCAAAGTAATGATCCGATGTTGCTGAATTGCAATCCGAAAATTTTCAAAACTATGCCTAACAGATTGGTGTGCTTAAATTCTTTGTATGTCTATCGGTGCCTTGGCAAATGATATTACCACCCGAATATGGACAGATGGACATCGCTTAATCAACTTCTCTATGTATAAGAATCCAGAATATATATATATATACTTTATGGGGTCGGAAAAGAATATTGTAGAAATTTTACACGGAATGAGAAAATTATATACATCCTTTCCACCTGTGGTGATGGGTATAAAAAGGTCCTGTTTTTTATTTTATCAATAAAACAAAAAAGTTTTGTTTTATTAATTTGGCTCTAAGTATTTAAAATATATTTGCTACCAACTTATATTTAACAGATGTTTTTAAACTAAATGAATTTTATCAACTTATATTGTTTTATTAAAAGCTATGGAACGTATTAGGTCCCAAAATCTGTTTGGAACTTCGAAATGTTCTTGCGCAACCTCAACTGGATTCTTTTTTGCCGCCAACGTGTAAAATGTTAACGGCTTGAGGATTGTTCATGTAACTAGAAATGAGATGCATCACTAAACACAATTGTTTGATACAAGAGCTTTCAGTAACATTTTTCACGTCGTTGATGGACAAAGGCCAACAAGTTGAGAACGGACACGCGCTACAGCAGCAATATTAGCTTCACGGTACGCACATTTTTTGTCTTGTTAATGATTTTGAATCGAGAAAAGTAAAATGAATGCGAAAAGGAGATGTTAAAACAGTTTGACACTCAAACCGTAGTTATCGATATCGATAGTTCTCATGTAGTAAAAAAAACACCTGATAGTTGTTCTTGTTGCTCTACTGCTGCGGGAAGTTCTTTCCTGAAAAAAAAAAAACGGTTGAGACAGCTGCTGCTGAGTTAACAATCTTTAGCCGAGTGTAATTTTGGTCGTTTCAGAGCAGAGATCCAATTGTCGTGGGAACGAGTTATACTAGTTGATATTGATACTTGTTCGAACCCATTATCTCATTAAAGAGTTAAATGTAGAGTTAACCCACCAAACCAAATGTTTCGATTTTCTCTGAAGTCAGACTTACCGTAAAGAATTCGTTAGGACATTTCGGTAGTTTCTCTGAAATTAGACATTTCGGTTGTTTGTCTGTATAAATAAAAGTATATGAAACTTGGATTTATATGTAAGAAAATAAAAATCCAAATTATATTACATAAATAAAAAAGAACAATAATAAATGCGAAAAATTGAATAAATACATGCAAGATGGACAATTGAAATCGAATTGATTACGGTAAAGTATTGCCTTGAATACCAAATTTTTAATCTAATCATTATATTCACTTTCACAGAAAACAAATCATTACTATTTTGTATCTACATTTCGTTACGATTTCGTACCTACATATCGTTGCGAAGTTGTGTCAACCTTTTCATATAAAAATCGTTACGATTTCGGTAATATTTCGGTTCCGAAATCGGAACATTTTGTCGAACAGTCGTTATGAATTCTTTACGAAATCGGTACATTTGGTTTGGTGAGAATATTCATACTTGTTTAAACTCATACTCATTACCTCACCAAAATGTTAAATTTAAACAAAAAGGAGTTCAACGACATTTTCTACTTGACACCTATATTGCAATATATTTCTTTTAATTAAATTTAATTATTAATTATTTACTATTTTCTTTAATCTTCTGATGATTAAATAATCAACTAATTTCGTAGTACAACTTTCTTTGTTTGTTGTTGGCATTGTTTTTCGTACTAGTCCATATCACTATGGTTTAAAGTATTAGATTGTTAAGATTTTAAGACACATGTGCTTTTGTTTAAATAAAATTAATTTCAATACAATGTCTTAATTGCTTTTGGCTTTGTGGCCAAGACATTCATTGTTATTCGTACCATCATCTAGACATTAACATCAACGTTATCGTTTTTATCATAATAGTTGTTTTCATCATTTGTCATTGCAATAGTAACAGTTTATTATGGTGTGTGTGTGGCTGCCTACGTAAAATGCATTTCTAAGATTATTAACGAGAATTATTTTAACAAAAGTGTACAAATAGTTTGTATCCAAGACATTTAAAAATGTATTTACACTCACAGTATTTTACTCGATAAATCGTGGGCAAGGAGTGATAACATTTAAAAAACATATTTATGCCGTATAATCTATAACTCATTTCCTGTCTATCTGTCTGTCTTTCTCTTCATGTTTGCATCACGTAAAAACTACTAGATGCATTTTAACAAAATTTTTTGAGAAGGATTCCAATATAGGATAATTTTTTTTGCAAAAATATATTATTTCCAAGTGAAAATGGAGAAAAAGCAGTGAAAGTACGCCGATTTTTGTTTACCGATTTAAAGGTACTGCATACTTTAAGACACCTTTAATTTTTTTTTTTTTTAATTTTTAAGCAATGTTGGACAACAGATGAGGTTGTTTTAAAGTAATGAGTAACTCATTTCCTGTCTGTCTACAGAGCTTTACAATCATTTTTAGAATTATATAAATTTTAAGATTTTATCCATGGATACCTTTATAAAAGGTCCCCCATGTAACGTTTTTTTTTTTTCAACTAGTGCTTATTTCGTGAATGCTAACACTTAGCTCATGTCTGATTTGAAAGATAATTAGTTGTATCCTTCCTTTGAACGAATATGGTTGTGTATACGCTTGAACAACGCTAGGAAATATTGCGACATTACTTTGAAAATCATGGTAATCTTGCAGAATGTGAGCGAAAATTGCGTACGGATTTAGGAAGAAGAGAAGGACAGTCAGCTCCGTATGTTCCTTATCTTGTGAAAAAAGTGAAAGAAACTGGCATCCTCATCAATAAACCAAAGCGTGAAAAGCCAAAAACAGTCCGTACACCCGAGAATATTGCTGCCGTGGCAGAAGGTGTGCGTGAAGCGCCATCAACATCAATTCACCATCGTTCTCAACAAGTGAACATTCCGGAGACATCATTGAGACGAATTTTGCATAAAGACGCCATACAAAGGCCAATTGGTTCAGGTGTTGAAGACAACTGACCATCCAATGCCTTTTCACTTCGCTAAGTGGGTCTGCGATCGACTAACAGAAGATGCCGATTTTGCCAAAAAAAAATCATCGTTTCAGCTGAAGCTAATTTTGACCTTGGCGGGTATGTAAACAAGCAAAATTGTCGCATTTGGAGCACATAAAACCCGCACGCATACATTGAAAATCCGATGCACCCAAAACGAGTTACTGTTTGGTGCGGATTTTGGTCCAGAGGCATAATTGGACCATTTTTCTTTGAAAATGAACAAGGAGTGGTCGTTACAGTCAATGGCGATCGTTATCGGCCCATGTTGCACGAATTTTTGTTCACAAAAATTGAAGAGGAGGATATTTGCAACATTTGGTTTCAACAGGACGGCGCTACGTGCCATACAGCCGAAACTACACTAGATGTTTTGGGCATGTTTTTGAAGATCGCATTATCAGCTCCAGAGCTGATGTCGTTTGGCCAGCTCGGAGATGCGATTTGACACCGTTGGATTATTATTTGTGGGGATAAGTGTTACGCCGACAAGCCAGAGACTATTGACGCTTTAAAGGACAATATTCGTGAAGCCATTGCACACAATAGATAATGTGCTTAAAAATTGGAGCGATCGTATAGGCTACTGCATGGCCAGCCGATGCAGCCATTTGAATGAAATTATTTTCCATTATTAACCGAAAGGATTGTACTTTCAAATAAATAAAGGAATTTGAGAAAATATTCAGTAGTTTTTTTTTATAGCATTTAAAAAAAAAGGCAGACCCGTTATAATTTAAATACGTAAGAGCCTTAAAATTTGGTGGGGATTATTTTCAAAGCAAAATCGAACAAAATAATGTTAGGACGCACACAACGTGTGTCAGCACAGCTAGTATTTTCTATATTAGTTGAGCTGCCACCCATAGATGTTAAAGCAGCATTCCCCGTATATTTGACCTTCAATTTTTAAAAGGGCAATTGCTAGTTTAAACCCCAAGGTAGAATTTTGGAACCCATTTTATATTTGCTATACACATCCGATATAAAAGTCTCTAAGTAGAATTCCAGTACTTACAGGCCATATATTTTATTTGGAATTGTGGTTAATAAAAATGGAGAATAAAAATTAACGAAGAAAAATGTAGTCATGCATCTTTCACACTGTGTAGGGACTCATTCCCTCCCATACGAAGAAGCAACCAAACCACAACACCCAGAGGTTAAATACCTTGTTGATCAAGAGACTGCCAAAATAAGACTTTACGAATAATTATTAAAAATTTTAACATCCACAAAGGGCTAAACGTACTACTATTTCAAGCGGTAATGACGAAACCTGCAGCAAAGTATCTAAAAAATCTTGAAACGCATCGAAGTCCGCTGGACCGTAACATCCTGAATGAACATGGCTACATTCGACTCAAAAGGAGTATTGCTTTTCCGAACATCAGAGAGGTGACCAGTAAACGATAAAAGCAAAATTGCATAGTACAGTTTTTGTCTAGCACTGGCTGGACTTTAGTATGTAGATTTATAAAATTTTACTACTAGTCATAAGGTATGAGTATTTACTGTTAGTTCTCATATATTTTGAAGATACTATAAATAATATGAACATAAATACCATGACGCCAAATCTACCCTAAAGGCTGGATTTATTTGACTTTATTTAGTTGAGTAACTACCAATAAATCTATTGTTTTCTCATGGCTTAAGTGTGTATTTGTAATAAATTGTAAATGTTTTGTCATTGAATACCAAAGTGTTTATTTCTCCGTATGGGACTTAAAACAGATTAAACGAAACCAACACTGCAAACAATTTGAAGAGAATATTTTCTTTTTCAGGCGAAACTTGGAAAACAACACACAGGCATTTACTATTTTGGAACACAATTTGTTTTGCAATTCTTTTGACAAGTCCGATGTTGTTTTACACACAGTCTTTTGGTAGATCCCAATTTAATTATTTATTTATAAAATTTTATTATTTTTTTATTTCTCTAATGTTACTATACAGTTACAAATTATATTCTAAGTTAAATTATGAAGCATAGTAACAACAATTTCACGGCTCACGTAGAGCCTTTGGTGGGAATCAAACACACAACCCCAGACTGGTAGACTAGTACACTAGAGTAGCAATAGCCTACTGGACAACCAATTATAAAACTCAAATTCAAGAAACCAAAAAACACTTAAAAATGGTTTTACACGGCGTGTATTTGTCATATGACATGTCATTTTGCCAACCCATATGTAATTTCATGAGTTTGTCAAAATAGCCATTTTAATTACGGTTTTAATGTTATGTGTAATGTACATGTGTAATGTGTGACATAACCTACAATATATAATTTTGCCGCCACAAAGTTTTTTATTTGCAACCACAGCTGATGCAAAGATACAAACCTAGTGCTTTTACCACATTTTTAGCGCTTTTGATACCACAAAAAACATAAAATAACAAAATATAAAGTTGGCATTACAGGATGTCAGATACTTTGTCACATCAAAATAGAACACGTTCTAAATAAAAACTGTCATGTATTGTACACATGGAAGATACACATGTTATGTTTGGAAGGGTTCACACGACGTGTATAGAATTTACACATGGAAAAGTGACAAGTCATATGAGAATACACGTCGTGTAAAACCACTTTAAAAATTGATTGTTTATCTTTTATTCCACACAAATAGTACATACCTTTAGTGTTAACTAGGGTGTTTTGTGTGTTTTTCTTCTGCTGTATATATGTTTTATTCTTTTTAACCAACTCCAAAAAAAGAAGGAGGTTATCAATTCGTCTGTGTGTTGCTCTTTTTTTTTTTTTTTGTATGTTTGTGCCTTCAGAACTCGGTCATTTCTAAATCGATTTTAAAAATTTTTGAACTATTAGAAAGGTTATTGCTACAGATTGGTCCTATTTTAAAAGAAGTTCAAAATTTTAAAAATTAAAGGGTTTCCCCATTCAAAATACATGTTTTTTACCTGTATTATGAACTTTGTAGGTCACCAATTTAAAATTAAATAATTCTTGCAAAAAAAAACCGACTACAAAACAAATATATGTACATCAATTCTAAACTAAAAATTTAAAAGGAAGTAATCTGTAAGAAATAGTATGCAAATCAAATACTTCTATACTTTTTGCTCTAACGGACAAGTAATATACGTTCTGTACATTCAAATATCTATCCAAAGACAAATTACGTCAGATATGAGGACACCCTTTATTTGTTTACAGTTATTATTACTGACACAGTAATAAAAAGTAAAGGTTCCAAAGATATGGCCATATAGCTTAAACAATATCACCTAGGGGACACCCTTTAATGTCCAATTTTAAATTAAACACTTATTTTAAAGGACAGATTCTTTGCTAATTTCAAATGTCTGTCTAAAACGGTTCAAAAGTTTGGCCATATGCATCAATTTACATCAACTATTGAGACACCCTTTAAAATTTTAAATATTTATAAATGTTATTATGCGGGACATAGTAGTGGAGATTCTGTCTAATTTTCAAGTGTTTGTCTATAACGGTTCAAAAGATAGGGCTAGATAGGTTAAATTATATCAATTATGGGGACACCCTTTAGTTTCCAAAAATTATATACTTGATGTTATAAAGGACTTAGATATACAGGTTTTTTGTAAATTTTAACCGTGTCTCTGTAACGGTTCAAAAGTTTGGCAATATACATAAAATTACATCAACTATTGGGGCACCCTTTAACTTCTAATTATAAATATTTAATTTCTGATTATAAATATTGGACATTCTGTCCAATTTTCAAGTGATTGTCCACAATGGTTCAAATGGCTCATATATTTAAATTGACGTCACATATGGGGACACCCTTTAATTTTTAAGTTTATTTTTTTATTAATTTCTGTTATTGGCAGCTATAGTGATATACAGTTTTTTTAAATTTTATAAGGGTGCCCTTTACGTTTTATAATACACGTAAAAAACACGTATGTTGTATGGGGACACCCTTTAATTTTCAAAATTCTGAACTTCTTTTAAAATGGGACCAATCTGTAAGCATTTCCTTTCTAATAAAGAAAAAATTTTTAAAATCGGTTCAGAAATGACTGAGTTATGCGGGCACAAACATAAAAAAAGCAACATTCAGACGAATTGATAACCTCCTTCTTTTTTTGAAGTCGGTTAAAAAAGTGAGTATCATTGTAGCTCCCAATAGCAAGAAGTAATAAAAAAATAAAAGTAAAAATTAAAGGGTGACCCCATAGGTGACTTAATTTCACCTTTATACTCCTATCTTAAAAGTTGAACAGAATGTTCGTTACTATGTCTGTTATAATAAGTATAAATATTTAAAATTAGAAATTAAAGGGTGTCCCATTAGTTGCTTTATTTTGATATATATATGGCCAAACTTTTGAACCGTTATAGACAGACAGTTGAAATTTACAAAAAACTTGTATTGCTAAGTCCGCTATAATAACAAGTGTAAAATATGAATTTGGAAACTAAAGGATGTCCCAATAGTTAATGTAAAAGTAATATATATGGCCAAACTTTTCAACTGTCATAGATAGACAATTTAAATTTACAAAGAACCTATATTGCTTAGTCCGCTATTACAAAAAGTATAAAATTTGCATCTAGAAATTAAAGGGTGTCCCCATTATTGATGTAATTTGACCATTATGTCCTCATCTTTGGAACCGTTATAGAAAAACACTTGAAAAATAGACAGAATGTTCACTACTATGTCTTGTATAACAACAAGTATAAATATTTAAAATTGGGAATTAAAAGGTGTCCCAATAGTTGATGTAATTTGATGTATATGGACACAAAGTTCAAATTTAAAAATAATCTGTATGACAAAGTCCTCTTTAAAAAGTATTTATATTCAAATTTTAATTTAAAGGGTGTCCCAATAGGTGACGTCATTTGATATATATGACCCTATCTTTTTAACAGTTATTGATAAACACTTAACAATTAGACAGAATGTCCATTACTATGTCTGTTATAATAAGTACAAATATTTAAAATTATAAATTACAGGGTGTCGCAATAGTTTATGTAATTTGATGTATATGAACAAACTTTTAAACCGTTGCAGACCGACGGTTGAAATTTACAATGAACCTTTATTGCTGCGACCGCTATAACTAGTATAAAATTTGAATTCGGAAATTACAGGGTGTCGCAATAGTTACCATCTTACAGAAACATGATTTTAAGTTTGTCTGTTTTGAAGTCGATTTTTTTTTGCAAGAATTATTATTACATGCATACGTAATACGTGTGTACAAAAAAGAGTGTTGCAAACCAATAAGAAAGTATTATGTATTAGAGCATTATGATACTTTTGTTGTAAAGTTAAATACTGTATGGCGATATATAATACATCATGTGTTAGTCTAACTTATACTTAGTTGATTTATTTATGTTTTAGCCTTATGATAAGTCCAGTCGATTACTACAATCTTTTAGCAGCATTGTTTTTATCTCCTCTTCTTCGGCTTTACCTTTAATATATCAAATGCAGCCATTAAAAAAATGTCTCGCTACAAAAAATCTTGGTACTTAAAAAAAAACTATTGTTAAATAGGAACGTGACAATTTATTTACAATAATAGGTCATAAAGTTCATAAGATTTAATGCATAAATTTGATCACTGGTGATACGATTAGACACCTTTCTTTTCGAGATTTAATTTAGATTACAAAACTTAGTGATTGTAGCTTGGACAAATAATTCTATGTGCAATGCTTCAACTTTAATTTGCGTTAAAAAAAACAATGGAAATTGAAAAAAGATATTTTTTTCGAATTTATAGTTTAAGAAATAAAAATTAAATAACAAAATTATATTAATCTATTATTTTAACACGCAAAAAAAAATAAAGCTTTAAATCTACATAGAAAATATTTATATGCGCAAAAATTTTACTCAATAGATAAACATATTATTTTAGTTACAAAATAGAAGTTTTATATATGTTAATAAGAGGTTGTGGTACTCTTGCGTATCCTGACCAATTTGACACCATGGGGCATTGACTCCACAAGTTTTTTCAGGACAGACACATCAATATTGATCTATTCAACCAATATAGCTTTTTTGTAGCTGTTTCAAGCTGTCATATAGCTCGGAAGATGCATATATTTTGGCGAAAGGTATTCACCATAGATCCTCGATGGAATTGAAGTCTGTGCTTAAAGCAGACCACTCGAAAAAATCAACTTGTTGAAAGTTAAAGAACGGGATTATCTTCTTCACCACATGGATTGGTGCATTATCCTACTGGAAAGACCATTTATCGCCTTGTAAATCACCAGTAAAATCCAGGTGTTTGCTTTGTTATGCAGATTTCTACATTCAATTTTCCTAGCACAAAGCCATACCACGAGTGATTTTGCACCATGAACTCGTTTCAACGCGTCTTACGACCATCCAATATTTGTGTAGACCATATGGTCCGTCTAAATTAAACTTTTTTTGCCACTGCCTATCCCAGATTCAATTTCATCATCCCAAAATGTATACTTTTAAAAAATACAATAAGTAAATTTGTATGATGTTGTTTTAGACATGGTGTAGGCAGTCGGTACTCATATTTTAAGTCTAAATATATTTATGCCAAAAACAACAACTGTACCATTAGTATAATATAAGGTCCAGAGAAAAGCAATTTTGCTCATATAATTATTTGACTGGGAGTATTAACAAAAAAGTTTTGATTTATAACTAAATTGTTGAACAAGTTTTACATAGAAATTTCTTTTATAACAAAAAAAAAAATAAAAAATAAATATGAATACGAGATCAATTTTCTCATAATTAAATTGGAGTTGTTTTGATTGTGAACTCACACACATTGCTTTGTTGAATTGTTAAATTTTTTAAAAACGAAATGTTTACCTGGATTGTTTTTTAATCAAATCGATCACATAAGACAGTGTAAATTGTTAAAATTGTTTAAAAGAAGAAAAAAAAATATAATAAATATTTTATTTACCACCTTCTATTTCTTGTTGTTTCAGCCAACCTTCAGTTAGCAATGAGAGCAAATTATTGTTTTTCTTGTTTTTTTCAAATATTCTTTTTAGTTGTTACTAATCTAGTATCAAATCAATATTTGTTGGGTACAACTTTTTTTCGCATTTCCTTGCGATTTTTAGTATTGAATATTTGAAATTTTATAAGTCGAACTTGCATGCATCGGAAATCTTGAAGCCAAGCATTAGTTCGTGAAAAGAATATTTTTTTTAATTACAAATTAGGTATTTAATTCCATAGAAAAAGTGGGAAAACGTTATTTTAGACACTAGCAGAATGTAATGCATTTTCTGGATCACTATATTCCTCTTCAGAATTCTTCGCATCTATCAACTTTGGGTGGTGTTTAGTTGTAAATATCACCAATTTTCACAATCAAACTCAGATAAAGCAATGTGAGAAAACCCAACTGACGATAGAAAATTGAATGCAACAATAACTTGTTTGACACACTCCATTTTTTTGTGTCTTTTACGCTTGTTTGAAACTTTCATCATCGCTAGAAATTTTAACAAATAGTATATACAATTATTTGTAAAATATGTAGTCCCAAAAGGTGCAACCAATTTGACAATATTTTAGGACTATTGGAAGTAAAACCAAAAATAAATTTGCATCCATGTTAGACGCATTAGTTATCGCTAGAAGCTGTTGTTGTCAGTCTTGTAGAAATGTATGAACCACACTCTTCAAGTGTTAGTCGTAAAAAATTAAATAACATTTGATTGTTTATGTTTTGTATAAGTTTTAATATTTAAGTTATTTTTCTTTAATTTAGTTAAATAAGTTTTAAATATTGTTTGCTTTAGACCAACCGAAATTTTTGGTAAGGGCTTTCGTTCGAGATAAATTTTGTAGTTTGTAAAATGGTCATAATGATTATTTTTTATCTTGACCTTCTTTTGGCTGAAATAACGAGTTCAATGTCAATAGATCGATCTTGTATCTGGTAGGAAGCTGGTGAAGTTAAGTAGTGTTAACTCTGGATAGCTTTCGGACACTATTTTATTAGACACTGTATTACGTAACAATAATGGCTGACTTGGAAATATTTCATAATGCATGTTGTTACTATAGATATATTTCTGTGGCAATAAGAAATAAGTGCTTAAGTCGACTTAAGCAAAAATTAAGTTACTGGCACCTTTGAAATCTCCGGACTTTAAAGTACACATGTGCAAAGTTTCAATTAACGAGTGATTTTTTAAGAGCTTGAGAAATTTAAAAAAAAAAAAAACGCATAAAATAAACAAAATCTCATCGGTTCTTTATTTGAAACGTAAGATTGGTCCATGACATTTACTTTTTGAAGATAATTTCATTTAAATGTTGACCGCGGCTGCGTCTTAGGTGGTCCATTCGGAAAGTCCAATTTTGGGCAACTTTTTCGAGCATTTCGGCCGGAATAGCTCGAATTTCTTCGGAAATGTTGTCTTCCAAAGCTGGAATAGTTGCTGGCTTATTTCTGTAGACTTTAGACTTGACGTAGCCCCACAAAAAATAGTCTAAAGGCGTCAAATCGCATGATCTTACCGGTCCATTTCTTGAGATGAATTGTTCTCCGAAGTTTTCCCTCAAAATGGCCATAGAATCGCGAGCTGTGTGGAATGTAGCGCCATCTTGTTGAAACCACATGTTAACCAAGTTCAGTTGTTCCATTTTTGGCAACAAAAAGTTTGTTAGCATCGAACGATAGCGATCGCCATTCACCGTAACGTTGCGTTCAACAGCATCTTTGAAAAAATACGGTCCAATGATTCCACCAGCGTACAAACCACACCAAACAGTGCATTTTTCGGGATGCATGGGCAGTTCTTGAACGGCTTCTGGTTGCTCTTCACTCCAAATGCGGCAATTTTGCTTATTTACGTAGCCATTCAACCAGAAATGAGCCTCATCGCTGAACAAAATTTGTCACATTTGAACATTTCGAACCGAACACTGATTTTGGTAATAAAATTCAATGATTTGCAAGCGTTGCTCGTTAGTAAGTCTATTCATGATGAAATGTCAAAGCATACTGAGCATCTTTCTCTTTGGCACCATGTCTGAAATCTCACGTGATCTGTCAAATACTAATGCATGAAAATCCTAACCTCAAAAAAATCACCCATTATTTTGTACGACTATTCAGGAAGTTATAGCGAAATGATTTTTTGCTTATCTTTTTCAATGCCTAATCGCATTTGGAAAAAAGCTTCAAGAACTAAAAGCTATTTTTCTAAATCATAAAAACTTATTTCACAACTTATTAATTGCAACGCCTGAGTACTTTTGCTAGATATAAGATATTTTTCCAAATCATACGTTTGACTCCCATAGGTAAAGTTTAAAGATAAGTTATTTTTTTTTTTAATTTATTTTAAAGTTTAAAATTGCTCTCCTACAAAACTTAAAAATCAGACTTAATCACTTTTTCCTTATTGCCACAGATTTAATATACACTTGCACACATTTACTCTAACATACAAATAAAAAGAGGATATGTTTTCTATCAAATTATCGTATGCCAAATATCCTGCATGCAATTTGAAATATACAAATATACTAATACAAGCACACAAATACATTAAGTACTGTATTTATGACCATTATGTAACATAGAAAGTACTTTAATTCATTCTAAAACCTTAAGATTTACCAAATATACAAGATTAATTTTATGACTAGAATGTTAGTAAGGACGTTTATACAAGCACAGATGTACATAAATGAATTCCTAGCAATTTCTATTACAATTTGTTATTTAAATAAAACTTTATGTATAAAAGATTTTTCTAATAAAATCAAACACCTACAAGGAATGTATACTGTATAATCCTTTGTATTCCAATTTATGAATAATGTTATGTTGGAATATATATTTCTAAACCACACCAAATTTTAAGACGTATTTACTTTATATAAAGGATTAAACTCTAAAATTCTAAAAACTATTGTAAAGCTCTGTAAAATGTGCTTAAAATATTTTAATAACAATGTAATTCCACAAAGTAAAAATACAAATCAAATACAAATTGTATTCAATTGGCTATTTGGCAGTAATTAATACATATTTTGTCATTATTTTAAAATAGCGCCATCTGTTGCGCAACCGTGTTTAAAATATCCCGCTTTTAAAAATAAAAGATGCCTTAAAGTATGCAGTATCTTTAAATCGTTTAAAAAAATCGGAGTACTTTCACAGCTTTTTCTCCACTCTCTCTTATAAATAAGATAGTTTTGCGGGAAAAAGGTATCCTATATTGGAATCGGGATACTTAGGTACCTCATCACAAAATTTTGTTAAAATCCATCCATTGGTTTTTAAGTGATGCTAACATGTACAGAAAGACAGACAGGAAATTACTTACTGTTTTCTTATATGTATAGATAAAATAAAAAACAAGTGAAAACCAAGGTATTTCAAAAATAAAAACCAATAAATTATCTATTTCAAAACTACAGTATCTTGTCTGCTAACATCATTTAAAGAAGATGCCGAATAAGCTTCCGAAAATAAATTTTTATTACAAAAGTGTAAAATACAAGATAAAAACGGTATACGTACTGACTCTATTAGCTTAATTTTATCATTACATATTTAGGATTATTCATTCCGTTTTAATTTCAAGTGGAAAGCAAAATTCAATGGAATTCCAAAAAAATTTTAATGCTTATAGTCATTTAACTTATTTGTTTTAAAAGATTTTGATGAAAAATAAATTTTGTTCAATCCAAGTAAAATTATTTCCAGAATAAAAAGCTTTTAAACCAATGTACGTTGTTTGATTTTTCTTTTATAAATTGAGGTCAAGGTTGAATTACTTAAAACTTATTTTATCGGAACGGGTCACTCTTACTCTCTGGTTGCTTAAGTAATCAATGAAACGTAAGAAGTAAGCAAATTTGTGACTTTAGAAAATCAAAAAGTGTTTAATAATAAGTCTTAGTTAGCCAACCGCAACTTTGGCTGTAACACATGAAAATTGTTGCTCATTAGTTAAGAGCTATTTTTAAAATATTGACTGACATTTTTACCTCTGCACAGTGGGGCAGAATCAAAATATTTTGGTAATAACAGCCATTTGTAAAGGACTAGGCCGATTGATCCAAAATTTGGCATGAGCATATCAGAGGAGTATCTCAGCTTAAGCTTTGACGGTGGAACCATGCCCTTGACAGGGGTGACGCTATGTGGTCTCAAAGTTGGGTACCTTTGCACTGCAATTTTTTAGAGCTTAGCATTTCGTAAATTTTAGTTTAATTTTTTTTTAAATAATTCATGGTCTTAAAGGTCTAGTTATTACCTATAAAATGATGTTTTAATCTGTAAATTATGTTTCAAAATGACAGAGTTATAAAAATTTTAACATTAAAATTGTTGATTTTTCGATACCCTGGTCTAGTTTTTTCAAAATATTTTAAACAATTTTTAGCAATTTTTTTTTTAAATTATTTTCCAGTTAGTCAGTAAATTTTAAATTTTAAATTTTTTTTGGAAAAATTTCAAGGTTATTTAATATTACAAAATTATTTAACATTTTTGTATTTTAGCTTAAAAATAGCCGTCAATCTTATTTTTAATAGAAAACAAATTTGTATGGAATATATAATAATTTTACATCCTTGTGTTAGCTAACAATATGTATGTACGTTTAAATTAAATTTCGTGTAAAATTGATCAACCTTGTAGAAGAGGTGTTTCAATTTGACCTATTTTACATCGAAATTTTTACTTTAGCCTATATGTTCTAAAATCCTGAAACTGTGATCGGAAAAAGAATACTACCGTAACAAAGCTATATGTACAGCCAACTATTGCTGAAAATATTTCATGACCCCCAGTCCAGGTAGACTTGGGCAAAAGACTAAAAAATTCAAATTTTGTGATTTTTGGCTTTTACATTGGGAATTGTGGAATTTTCTTTACCTTAATGTTGCATATTTTTACCATTTGTGTTTCGTTCACTTTACATATCCTCAGAATATTATTTAAATCAATTAACTTATAAAAATTTTATTGCACATTTCATTTATAGTTTTTATTCATAACTTTGATACATAGCGCCAACCCTAGCAAGTGGATGATATCCACGGTCAAAATTTAAGCTGTGCTATGCTCATCCTCATGGATCAATCCGCCAAGCCCTTTACAAATAGTTGTGTTATTTCCAAAATATTTTGATTCTGCCCCACTGTGCACTCTCGAAAACAATATTTTTTGTGTTACTTTCCGATAAGTTGCGTTCGGCTAACAATTCGAACTAACCTAAAAGATGTTGTCTCCTGCCTTTTCACAGTTTAACTCGGTGTTTTGACTAGCAGGAAATAATTCTATAGCGCTTTTTAAAGGAGTCGTGGTCTATTATTTCAAAAATTAAATTAAGAAAAGAACTATGTTACTGAGAATATCTAAAAGTTGCATATTACACATATCAAGCAAGATTAAAAGTTAAAAAGCAAATCTAAAATATGCAAATCTCTTTAAAATATATTACTTTTTTCAAATATTGTCTACGTTATTTTGATAACTGGTGCATCTCAAAATAATACAGCATGTACCCGTGTGTATTATTTGTCATTTTACATTTCAATTTACATAAAACTTTTGCTCATATTAATCACTTGCATTCATATGATGCAATTAATTACACTTATCAAAGAGAACACTGCTACAAATTGTTGCATGCGAAAATAAGTGTCATTAAACAACCCCCTCGAGGGAGTGCTAACCTTCTTCCATACACACGTACTAAACTTTGCCACTAAAGATTTTTACAGGGGCGCAAATTTGTATGTAGATGTTATGAAAGCTAAGTTAAGTTCTCATATTTTTAGGTGTGACTACAATAATGTCATACTTAAATTGTTACCTTTGTATTATATTTTGTATGTATGTGCCTGTATGTTTTTTATATACCCAGTAGTAAAAATAAAAAGGCCTTCTCACTTCAGGCCTTCTAGAAGGCATGCTAAGACCTTCTCTCCCTATGACCCTCATTTGTCTGTGTCTTCCAAAGAAGGCCTTTTAGAAGGCCTTGGTTCTCCCTTCTAAAAGATCTAGTGCACATTCCCATTTACCTTTTCTTAGAAGGGAGGCGTTATGTGTTATTATTATATCTGTCATTTGGTATGACAAAAACATCTTTTTCTATTTTTGGATTTTGGAGTGTGGGTTAGATTCAATTAAAAATAAATTTAAAATTGTAAAAATAAAAACAAAATAGTTTCTTAGTATTTGCTACAAAAAGCCTTCTAAAAGGTAATATATTTAAGGCCTTTTAGACAATTTTCTGTAAAGCTTTCCGGCAGAAGCGAGAGTGGAATGACAATCTGTATAAAAAAGACATGAGTGTGGAATGCAACTAGAAGCTATTGTGCCTCATAAAAAAGAAGTAAAGAGGCCCGGAAGGCCTTTATACTCCTTCTTTTTATCACTGGGTATGTGAGCATTCATGCATGTTTAAGTTAATTTGATTAATGAATATTTCCAATGCGATAGCGGGTGGAGTAAATGAAAAGGCGTTTTTTATATTTGTCGTTCGTCTTATGCAAAATTTCCATCACGCCATTAAAAATGCATTACAGATAATAGTTCGTGTGCGTTATATAATTAAAGCAAATTATTGCTTTTGTATTCAATGACCTATCACGAGTTTGTGTAAAAGTCCATAAAACTAAAATTGACATACAAATAAGAATGTGCGAACAATCAAACTTAACTTATAGAGGACTTCGCCTTTTTATAAACGTCTATTCTTAGACTTCTTCTAATCTTACTTTTAAAAACGAAAAATATGCAAAGTAAATCGGGAGATTCAGTATTTTAAAATTTAAATTCGCATAAAATAAAAGCACAAAATATCTGAAAAAGGCATTACAAATCTAGAAGTTTACCTATGTTGAAGACATACCCCGTTGGTTCGCTACTTACATCATCCTTAAATAACATAAGGCACCAGATTTACGATATTTAACAATTACTTAGTGTTAGGGTACCCCTTCGAACACTCTTATCCATCAGCTGTTGCTACATAACAAGCAGCCTACTTCCCATTCCGACAGGTAATTTACAAACAATTTATATTTTTTTTGGGTGGGGCATCACTTTCAGGATTTTACAATGCTGGTTTCATAAAAAGTTCTATTATAATCTATGCATTGTCCAAAATTATCGATTGAAAAAAACAAGTAAGAGTGCTACATTAACCTTCATAAGGTCTTCGTGTCAATTTTAAACCATTTTAGGAAAAAAATTGGGTTTTTTCTAAAAGTGGATGGATTAAGGTTTCGTTATTTCATGACTTTTATTTTATTTCAAATCTCAACCACAACAATAGGTTTTTAAAAAAATATGTTTTCAAAAAAATAGGCTATAAAATTTTATGCACTTAAGGTCTTCGGATCAAATTTGACCTGAGGAAAAAAACTTAAGTTTCTGTTATACTGCAACCTTGTTTCCTTTTATTATACTTGCAGAACATTATATTTGTTCAAAAAAGGCAATATTTTCATATTCATGTTGTTCTTGTTTGCAGACAGTAACATTGCTATCATTTGTAAAATAACAACAGAACGAATAAAACGTGTCAAAGTTTAGATTTGTCTAGTCTGCTGCTTATTGTAAAATGAAGGATAGTGAAATAGAAATTATGCTAAATGCATTATCAGACGAAGAAAAAAATTGCTCAGAAAATGAAGATCGTCTGGAATATGCTGAGTCGTCTGGCAGTTCTAGCGAGAATGAAAGTGAGGTTGTGTCTTCTCAGTCAATGACATCAAAAAATGGAGAAATAAGATATTTCAAGGAATCTTTCACAAATAGACATGGAAGAGTTGGTACGGAGAACATTATCAAAATGACGCCAGGATTGACTCGTTATTCTTGTTCAAGAATTACAATTGTATTTCCCACCGACTATGATGGACACAATATTGAAATATACAAATACAGAAGGTAAACTTGTTGTTGCTAATGATTGGACCGATATTAACGACACCGAAATCTTCGTTTTTTTTTGGTTTACTTTTGTTACCATACTCCAAGTCAAATAATAAATGTACAAAAAGTTTGTGGGATTCTGAAAAATGTAGACCAATCATGCCATTGAAAAGATTTAAAATTCTTTCGAAGGTAATAAGATTCAACAATAAGGATACTCGCAGTAAATGACGATAAGTTTGCACCGATACGTGAATTATGGAATCAGTGGGTTGATATATTGCCCAAACTTTGCAATCCATCTCAAGATGTAACTGTCGATGAGCAGCTGGTAGGATTCAGAGGTAGATGTCCATTCCGGCAATACATACCATCAAAACCAGCTAAATATGGTATAAAATTTTGGGTGCTTTGCGATTCTGTTTCTAGTTATACCTGGAATATAAAACCGTATACAGAAACAGAAGTGGGAACTATGCCGGAAAGAAAACAAGGAATGCGTGTAGTTCTCGATTTGTATTTTTCATTGGTTCTCAGTTGCCAGTTACGTCAAAAAATAAAAAAGAAAATAAAACACCATTAGTATTTATAACTCGCAAAAAATTTTTATGTAAACAGCATTCTAAAACAATTTCTCTATGTAACCAATGTAATACTTAACAATAATATGAAATATATATGTATATGTATATGTAAAATCAATGTAATCGTACATTTGTAATAAATGTTTATAAAAAATACTGTTTAAATTTATTGAGCGTAGCTAGAAATAATATATAAACTCTAATAACGTACTTAAGTACATTTAATTATTATTTATATATAAAAGATTCTATTTGGGTCAAATTTGACCCGAAGAACGTCAACGTCAGTAAATTTGAGCACTTTATGAAGGTTAAGCCATGCTAATTGCACTGTGGAACAAATTCTAGTTAGCAAAAGTTAGGCCGATTCTAAGAGTGAGGGGTGAAAATAGAGGCTAAGTTTTTTAATTGACCTTCGAAAAAAAAAACATACATAAAAAACGCCGCGAAACGGAAATTATCAAAAATTTTTTTTTAAATTTTTATCTAAAATTTTTTGTAAAAATTTTATCGAAAATTTTTTAAAAATTTTATCGAAATTTGTTTAAAAAATTTTTTTTTTTGTTAAAATGTTATCGAAAAATTTTGTACAATTTTATTGAAATTATTTTGTAAAAAATTTAACGATAATTTTTGTAAAAGTTTTAGTTCTGCTGCCTTGGCAAAGTTGATTTCAACCTGAACACAGATGGATAGACGAACAGACGGACATAGATTAGTCAATTTCAATTTCACTATTTTTAACTACTTTTTTTGTGTTTTGCATTCTATTTATCACTTAAATGACATATGGATACTTAAATTATCTAGTTAACCACGACATAAATAAACGGTGATCCATTTCGAGGTACTTCTTTCAATACTTTTTTTTTGACAGAACGTATGTGACTCCTGTCATACTGTCATGTTATTTTTGTTTAATATTGTTTGGCATTTCATAATGGAAAGACTTACGCCTGAACAACGTTTAGAAATCGTTTAGAAATCGATTCGGCGCCGTTCGAAGCAACTCGGTCTGACGTATGCAACGACTTGACGCATTTTACGTCCAGATCTTAAATTGAAAGCACACCAAATACAGCTTGTGTAACAATTGAAGCCGCTCGACCTTCCCAAGCGACATCGCTTCACTCTAGGGGCTCTTAAAAAGTTCCAAGAAGATTCGACGTTCAAATTTTGTTTAGCGATGAGGCCCATTTCTGGCCGCATTTGGGACGAAGAGCAACCTCAAGAGAGTCAATAGCTGCCACTTCATCCAGAAAAAACAAAGGTTTGGTGTGAGCACATAATTTCACGTTTTAGGCCGGTCAATTGGCCACAAAGATTGTGTGATATCACACCGTTAGAGTTTTTCCTGTGGGAATATGGAAAGTCTAAAGTTTATGCGGACAATACCACTTCGATTCACCTCGATTGGAGTCATACGCCAGTTACCAGTCGAAATGCTCGAACTAGTCATCGAAAATTGGACTCAACGGATGGACCATTTGCTACGTAGAAACGGCTAACATTTGATAGACATAATCTTCAAAAACTAAATGCCAAAGAATAATATTTCAAATGATGATAAACATTCTCCATTAAATTTGAATTTTCTGTGTTTTTTTTTTTTTTTTCATTAAAAAAAAATAGGGAACCCCGAAATGGATCACCCCTTACCTATTATCAATATAACATGCATTCAAAAGTCTACAGGGACTATGAACACGTTTCGTTTGTTATCTCAAAATGTGTATTTTGTATTTTAGACCAATTAGTCGAAGGTCCCTATGTTGAGGTTGCAGCCGTATTGCCAAGTTCGTGGGCTAGGAGACAGTGTAACTTTGTGAAAAGAACATTTGATGGTGTAGTGAGCATAGTATCCTGCAAGGTAGTATCTAGGTTTGCCTAGTACAGTCCGCCAGACCTGTGTTAAAAAGCCAGTAGGCGTTTCTGGGTTTGTTGCCCCAGTTTTAAAATTAAACATTCGGAATTCATGACAATTTGAAATCTAGGACAACATCTAGATATTTCGCCGTGATTGATAATCTAAGCTCGTCTTTGGAGAGGTAGCGAAAAAGTGGATGTATTAATTAATTTACTTTTTGCATTAAACATTATCTTCAATAAGTTATATTTTCTAAAAATTTAATAAATAAATGCTCCTAAAGGCATATAAATACATAAATTATCATTGTGCATTCTTCGATTGTTGAAATTGTCTAAAGAAAATTACAAAACAAGCACTTGAAGTAAACTAAAACAAATGATGTGCCAACTTTCTTCACAAAGTAATTTTTCTTTTCACATATTTCTTTTGCATTTAAAATTTACATTACTTATAAATTTAAATGCTACGAAAAATTTCTTATAGTTTTTTGGTTTTGCGCCTAACCGCTTGAAGTAAAAAAAAAACTAGGGGAAAAAATTAAAAGTTCAACCGAAAGTAGGAAAGGCAAATGAAGACATCATGAATAGTTTTTGTTTAACTGGCAGACTGGTTTTTATAATTTGTATGAGTATAGTATCAAAACCTAAAATCAACATAAAATATTGGAGAAAAAACACAAACAAATATTTTGTATTTATTTAGAAATTTTGCAATATTTCATTTTCTCTCGAGTATTTATACTTGCTACTACATGAGTTTAATTTTTTGTGGTTAGTAAACCTGATATATTAGTATTGGTAAAGAGAAAGAGAAATTTTCCTATAGGAGGGATTCTTTGTTCCAATTATTTATTGTGTCAAATTATACAAACTTATATTTTAAATCTAAAAAATCTCACTTGAGTTTGGCCAATTAAGACAATATTCCTCCGTTTAATTCAAATGTAACCACTATCTTTTAGGATGTTTTGTTTTGTAGGGGGGTTACCGGAGCAGACCACTAAGTTCTTAGTTCCTTTTTCGACACCATTTGTTCCTCAACTTTCAACTTTCATTGATTTCAGACTGGTGACTGATACATGTCGGCATTATCCCTCATCCAAGAGTCTATGGTAATTGCTAACATTTGCTTAAGGCTAAGGTTTTCACAGAATCTACATTAAATATGTGTCTGCCCGTGGTCCCAAACAGTTTTTTATATAAGCCTATTTCCAGACACAGTCTGCAAGTATGCTTGACAGTCTTTGACCTGTATTTTATCTAAGCTCCTTCTTGCTCTTGCTGCCTGCTTGTGGTGAAAAATTCCAGAGTCTTATGTGGGAATCGAACCCACAGCCCCAGACTTATAGACTAAAACACCTAAAAACACTAAAAAACCTACTAGCCCACCGAGGATGTTACGAGCGAGCAGATTTCCATGAGTTTAAAGCTTCTTTATTAATACGATGCTCCATATTTTGATATTTCTTACTAATGGCAATCGCAGATTTTTATTAGGCGTTTGAATTTTTTTCCAATTTTGAAACTAAAATAGTGCCTCCAAAGGGATCACATTATGTGAGATAAATTTGCATACTATTCTATCTGAATACAAGCCAGTATTGCTTAGTCCTGTGTTAAATTTCTACTTTATGGCTTTTTTATATACATATTTCGCCGAGTTTAAGTTATTTAGTCAAAAAGAAGGGTTGTATCTCCAAGGAGTCTGAGTATTATGTGAGTACATTTTTGTTCATTCACCTTTAATCCTCAATTCTTAAAACTGAATGTTTGAAACTTGAAACTGTCAAATAATTTACTTGGTTGTTACTTAATAACGAGTGATTTTTTAAGAGCTTGAGAACTTTTTTTTTAAAAAAAACGCATGAAATTTGCAAAATCTCATCGGTTCTTTATTTGAAACGTTAGATTGGTCCATGACATTTACTTTTTGAAGATAATTTCATTTAAATGTTGACCGCGGCTGCGTCTTAGGTGGTCCATTCGGAAAGTCCAATTTTGGGCAACTTTTTCGAGCATTTCGGCCGGAATAGCCCGAATTTCTTCGGAAATGTTGTCTTCCAAAGCTGGAATAGTTGCTGGCTTATTTCTGTAGACTTTAGACTTGACGTAGCCCCACAAAAAATAGTCTAAAGGCGTCAAATCGCATGATCTTGGTGGCCAACTTACCGGTCCATTTCTTGAGATGAATTGTTCTCCGAAGTTTTCCCTCAAAATGGCCATAGAATCGCGAGCTGTGTGGCATGTAGCGCCATCTTGTTGAAACCACATGTCAACCAAGTTCAGTTGTTCCATTTTTGGCAACAAAAAGTTTGTTAGCATCGAACGATAGCGATCGCCATTCACCGTAACGTTGCGTCCAACAGCATCTTTGAAAAAATACGGTCCAATGATTCCACCAGCGTACAAACCACACCAAACAGTGCATTTTTCGGGATGCATGGGCAGTTCTTGAACGGCTTCTGGTTGCTCTTCACTCCAAATGCGGCAATTTTGCTTATTTACGTAGCCATTCAACCAGAAATGAGCCTCATCGCTGAACAAAATTTGTCACATTTGAACATTTCGAACCGAACACTGATTTTGGTAATAAAATTCAATTTGCAAGCGTTGCTCGTTAGTAAGTCTATTCATGATGAAATGTCAAAGCATACTGAGCATCTTTCTCTTTGGCACCATGTCTGAAATCTCACGTGATCTGTCAAATACTAATGCATGAAAATCCTAACCTCAAAAAAATCACCCATTATATTCGAAGTATACAACAAGAACGAAGGTAATTTGATCACTCCACTACTTTCTGGATAAGAGGAATTTTTTCGGCAATAAATCATTTTATTTCGCAACAGTGACTTCTTATGATCAGCATATTTAGTACAGCGTCTAAGCGTGTAAGTTAGAAAATAGGAAATATTTGCATGGGGATAAAACCAAAGAGAGTATGCTGGATGTGGTTTTAGTTCGTATTCCAATTTATCATGCAAAATGTGTTAACTCGCCTATAGTCTCAGCTACCTTACGCACTTTAATTCTTCAGTCGTACAATATCGATGTTAAAATCATAGATTTTATCAACCATTTTAAACCAATGATTCTTAACTTAAGTTTCATTAAATTGATGGTTCTGATTTTCTGAAATTATGCGTGATGTTCATGACATTAAGTACTAAACACAAATATAAAAAAGCACTTCAATTCGTTGCCTTTCAAATTCGTAGTTTTTAATGCAAACGTTTTATTAGTTAACTATCTATGCCCGCCACTTCGTCAGCGTCCTTGCAATATTTTTTTTTTTTTTTTTTATTTTGCTTTGAATTCAATCCACACCAAAGACCCTTACGTTTTTATTTTATTTTTTTTAAGAGTAGTAACACTCAGCCAATTAATGCCCATATAAACTATGTTACTTCCTTTGGAAAGGGATAGTGTCTTATCTAGACATATGGTTAGTGTGATAGTAAAACTTCGCTTATGGCAACTCTGCAATTGCACGTTGTGATTATTTTCGCCGGCGATTTAGTGCTATGTGGTATAACAGGCGAAGGCGTTTTAAGTTTCGCCTTAAACTATGCTGCATATCAGTTTATGTATATGTTTACATTACAAAAAAAGGTATGTATATCCGGTTGGTTTAACTGCATACTTTCACTGCTTTTTCTCGACTTTCTCTTGGAAATAAGATATTTTTGCGGATAAAAAGTATCCTATATTGGGGTCGGAATACTTAGGTATCTTCGCACAAAACTTTGGTAAAATCCAACCAGTAGTTTTTACGTGATGCGAATGTAAAAGAAAAGCAGACAGACAGACGGAAATGAGTTAATATTTTATTATATGTATAGATGAGCCTCAGTTCAGTAGAATGATAAAAAAATTATAAAACCGGCGTACTTGAAAATGTTTAGAGAAAAAATACTTTAAAAAATCATAATACACTTTGTTTTGGGCAAAAAGTGAAATATAGTTATAAAAAATAATTAAATTATTTTAAAAACAAATTTTTTCAGTTAACTTTTCTTTTAATTACTTGTTCATATTGGTTATAAAAAAAGGTGGTGGTGGTGGTGTAAAAGACGCTTACTTAAACTATCCCCCGAGTGCATATAGACTTGTTAACTTCTAACACCTTGACGCTTCCGGGGTATATGGGGGCACTAGACCCCGAGGCTTGCAGGAACCTTAAAATTGGTAGACAAGAATCTTCGAGTTTTAACCGGTATACAAAGGATTGGTACTAGTGAAATAGGTAGCCCCACACTGATTCCCCCAAATCTCTGTGACTGGTGAGGTCCTTAGGGGATTAACGTAGAAAGAGCGATTTAGTCCGGTATGCTGTTGCAATTCTACAGAGGTACCAATTGCAAACCAGGCATTTAGCTAGTCTTCGATTTCCAAGCGAGGGGGTATGAGAATTTTTCTGCAAACCATGTTCCAAAATTGCTGCTTGTTTGGTTGCTATGCGCAACAAGGACGTTGGTAGTCGATTTGCCAGTGGTAGAGCCACTTGGTGAACTGGATAAGCTAACATGCCAGGCACGGATGTAAATCTATATTACACTTTACTTTTTCTATCGCATAATATATTCATATTGTTCATGTTCAAGTTAAACTATTTTTTATTTTATTTCATTGCTCCTAGCTTTTTGGCATTTAAACAAGTTTAATTTTACGTTAAACTGTGTTGGCAAAGATCCAAATACGTACACATCTATACCTATATGACTAACAAAGAAGCGGCAATTTATATACGCACTCAACGAGCCTCCAAACAAACAAGCAAACTCAATGACACTTTTCGGTTTCTCACTTGAACTAGTTGAACAAGTTGTTAATAAAAATAAAATTATATATGTATGTGTATGTATTTACATATATACATACGCATGTATGCATACAACATGCCCTATTTGAAATTAAATATAATGAATTCTTATAACTTCCAAGACTTCTTTAAGTCAGTTTTTTCTCATTAAAAAGACCAATGAATAGTTTTGCATGTGAGTACTTTTAATGTTAAACGTTTTTAAATTTGCATTGTGTGCTGTGGGCTTGGCTTTTGTTAGAAGTGGTAAAATACCTTATTTCATTCATATATATATGTATGAATAGAATTTTCTGCATGTTATTATTATAAGTTTCTTAAAACACTTGTATAGCAAATATTATTTTATAAACTAGGCCAAATAAGTAAAGCTTGTTGTCTTGTATCTTGAGTTGTCTAAATAGTCGTAAAATAAGTCTAATATGATTTTGACTTATGAATATTATTAGTAGCTTATAAACACTTAAATTTATGAGTGTAGAATATCTTTTTAAATTCAATAATGAGAACCAGCTATCTCCGATGTGCTTCGCTATACCCATTCACTAAAAGTGCAATAAAAACAATTAATTTTTACTTCTAGCGAATAGAGTATTTTATTGAAGGTAAAAATCAGACACCATAAATAGAAATTAATATTAAAAACTATTTCTTAGAGTCAACGGAGATCTATACTGCCATATACCAATAGATGTTAAATCTATTAAGAGCTTTTTATTTTTTTTTTTTTCAATGAAAAAATAAAAATTCGAATAAAACTCTTGAAAAGAGAGTTTTATTTTGACGTCAGAAAATAAAACTTTTTGAGGAGTTTTATTTTTCCCCTAAGCAAATAAAACTAATTTTTTATGTTCTTCATTTTTACAGTCACTTTTTATCGGGTCTATCTGATATAATGTAGTAATTTATTTGTTTAATATAATTTTTATGTTGACAGATTCGAACCCTTAATACCAATTTGAAATACCATTTGGGTTGCACGAACAATTTGTATTTCGCTCCTCCCAAAAGGCAGAGGTTATCAATCATTAAAAGCCTTGGAAAAAAATGTCGCAGAAAACTTTTATCATTTATCATTTTCTTTGCTTTCTTGTTCTGCCCTCGAAGCAATGTATGAGATTGAGATGTATCGCAAGATTCCGGCGAAGATAATAATCTTAAAGACTATTTATTCAATTGAAATGCAAGGTGATTGTATTGACTACCAATTTACATAAAACTCCTAAAAAGGTTTCATTTTATTACAAGAAAATTAAATTCTGATTTTAAAGTTCTGGAAATATAGGGACATAAATTCTGTTACATATATATTTTTTAGGTTATAAAATTAAAAATAGTTAATGTTTTTGGACCAAATTTGTTGTATTTATTTTTTGATATATGCTGTACACAGAAATAAAATCTCATTCGAAATGTCTACCTTTGGCCTCCAAGTATGCCTTAAGTCGAACTTGCCAATCATGAAAATCTGCATGCACTTCATTCGGTGGAAAATTGGCCACAGCACGAACTAATGCACTCTAAATAGAGACAATGTTTGGTTATCTTTTGGGTTTTGGTAAACCCTGTCCTTTAATAAAGCCCTGAATATGCAATCAAGAGGGTTCAGATCAGAGCTGCCAGATGGCCATTCTTCAGAGCAAATGAAAGCAGTAAAATTATTTCGGTTTTAGCTTTGTGATTCGGTGCAGAATCCTGCTGAAAAGTCCACGGCTAGTTTTGAAAAAATAATTGGTTAAGTGGCTTCACCACTGCTTCAAAAGTAGTTCCTTGGTTAATTTTACCTGATGTTTTGACATCTTGTGCCCAGACATGCATGTTAGTTACTCCATCATAAGGGACACCCCACCCAAACCACGCTTGTAGACGGATGATAATTCTCTTCTACCCTTAGGATGAGCTCAGATGCTTCCTTATATGACCGTGCATATATTATTGTTACGAAAGTAGAATTTATTCATTAAAGGCTCTGAACCACAATACTCTCGAACAACAACAACATTAATCGTTTGTTTTTGTACAATGGTGAAAGAAATAAACAAACAATAAAGAGTAACGCCTTAAACAGACATTCGCATATACACACACACATTAAATAAACACTCATCAGTTAAATACACAGCCTATACATAAATACAAGCATAAACAAATAAACAGCCACACATACGGGTATAAAGAAATAAACAACCACACAATAACAATCGAACCTGCCAGATCTGTCTGGAATAGAACATACTGGTGCTTTTAAATCACCTATATAAGTGAATCGTGCTGGCGAGTAGTATGTCAGTATTAGTTTAAAAGTGAAAGAGTTAAGTTGTCGAATTTTAAGTGTTTAACAGTTTGTTGTATTTTTTTAACAGTGGTATTAAATAAATAAAGTGACTTACAGTAAAAGTAATAACAGAGTGTTTTTATTTTGCAATTAAAAGAACCCCAACGTAAAGTAAAAGCGTAACATTATATTATTTTTATTGTTAAAATTTTTTCATCCATACACAAACTTTTTTATCTACAAGTTATCAGCGTACTTCACTAAAAGACGTTTAGAATTTTCCAACCAATTTTTTAACGCTGCCTCAAGTCTCTTTTAATAATTTAAATCTTTGACTCCTGCGTTTTATTCACCTCAGCAGACATGATTTTCTGCTTCCGGAGCGCATTTCAGCGAATTTTTGATCCATTAAACAATTTTTAATATAAGACTGAGACAGAATTACACTTAAAATATCAGAAGTTATGGACACTCTTTTGCTGATAAGCAACTATGAAACTTTAAAGCCGATTACTAGGCTGCTAAAATCCAATGAGAATGAATACAATCATTACCAGATTAAGTTTAAATATAAACAAAAATATGTGAAAAAGTGAAAAAGTGAAAAAGCACAAGAAACTGCAATAAGTACATATATGCAATTTTAAAAAAATATTGAATATTTTCTGTCTGTTTTCTCAGCCGAATATTTTGTTTGCTTAAATTTAAAACACAAAATGCGCATTAAACATATTATACGTATACGTAATATACGTAAATATACTTACTTACATTCCATAATACGTATTCGCCACAGCGCATTAAAGTACACATTTTTAACTTCAACCAGCATCCGGTTGCTTACTTGTGAACCCTAAATGTTAGCAAAAACTTATATGTTATTAGTCAACAACAAATATACACTTATGAAAAATTTTATATGAAAAAATTTTGTAAAATCTTGTAAAAATACACTTTTGTAAAGTATTTGTGCATATGGCGAGTAGAAAAAGAAAAGAGGAAGTAAAACTAAACAAAAAAAAAAAAAAAAAAAAAAATTCATTAATGCAAGTTTATTGCACTCTAATACGAGTATGATTAATATTTTTTTTAACAAATAATAAATTATAAACATTAAAGAAAGCCAAAAAAGTTTTTACTTGAACGTATTGGATTATATTGTATTTATAAAAATGTAAATTTTATTCGAACTATTTTTTAAATGAATTAATAATTAATTGTAAGATAGAAACGATAGATTCGAAGTAATTAATAGAAGCAATAAAAGATCACACACTTCAGATTGGATATAGCCCAATAAGCCAAAGTCTCATCAGCTTCGGTTATACTGAATTTTAGCAGATACTTTCATCAATACTGATTATCAACTAGTGGTCGTACACTGGAACCACCACACCGTAATCTTTCTTGCTTTATTTCGGAATAGGGCTCATGTAGCTGCACACATTTCCCCATAAACAAGAAAACAATTCAATAAAGCATAGCTTAAACTCCCAACTTGAAAGTGGGAGTGCACTCTCTACTAATGGTACCACACTGGAACCACAACCTCGGAACCAATTTTTGTCAGTTTGTAGTCGGTATCCTGATGTTGTATAGAAGTCGTTTTTAAGTCGTTTTTTAGGAAACGAAAAACACTTATTAACTTCTCTAATATTGGTTTTAAATTTTTTTTTTGGCAAAACATGGCTGTGCGACTCTCTGAAGGGTATAGAAACTTTTTTTTTTAATTTGTTACTTACAATTAATTGTAGCCAAATCTGTCGCTAACGTGGTTTTGGCGCAAATAGCAAATTGCAAATTTCTGTGTGTAAATAAACATTTATTTTTGTATTTATCAAAAAAAAAAAAACTTTTAACTTTACTAAAAACGCTCCAATTGGCATCCAACTTTCATGATTTTTTTAATCTTAAATACCAAAAACTTAGTGGTTAAGACTATAACATTTCCAACTTGAAATATAACAAGTAAAAGTGGTACATTCGGTTGTGCCGAATCTTCTATACCCTTCACCACGGTGATTTTATTTATACAGACATGTACAGCATTATCCATATTGTTGACTCTTTATTTAAATAAATTCGTATGAGAAAAAATATTTATTCAAGAGTTAAAGAAATAGAAGACAAATGAAAACAATTTCCGTTTGCTACAATTGTCGCCGTGTTGTCAGCTACTTAATGATATTGAAGCCGACAGCTACATCGTAAACTCTGACATTGTTGTAGAAATACTTATTTTGCATTTATAAAATTAAATAATGTTTTAAATAATTTTCAAAAAATTATAAATATTTCCTCTAAAATTTTTGTTTGTATATAAATTTGTAATTTACATTTTTGCGACCTTTTCTTTTGTTGAATAAAATAGAAATTAGCCTAAGTCGACGACAGCGACAACGGTGGCCGTGTAGCCATGTAGCTTTGCTGACTTCAAAATTATCGTTTTATTTTTGACAGTTATTACTCGGTATTCTGATGATGTCTATGTGTTTAATGCACCAAGGCTTTAAAACGGAGATATCATCTATTTAAAAATCAAACCCATTTAAAAAAATATGTTACTCTATATGCACACATACATACATATGTATATTCTTAATATTAAATATATGTTATGGTACAGTCATGATTTTCATTTTCAAAGAAATATTGAAATTTTTGTTTTAATTTTTCGAAAATTGTGTGAAAAACTTTTTTGGAAAACTATTTTTTTAAAAATTTGTTGTAAAATTTTATTCGAAAAGTTTTTGGAAATTTTTTAAAAAAATTTATTTTTTCGAATATTTTTCTGTAAAATAACTTTTTGTAAATATTTTTGAAAAAAAAAATTTTAAATTTTTAAATTTAAATAAAAATTTTTTATTGAAATTTTTTTGTTAAATCTGTATTGAGTTAGAATGGTCAGACTAAAGCAAAAAGAAATCCTTACAAAAAAACAAATTTCCTCATATTGACACATGGGAGGTCCTTTTAACTGCTCCTATTTATCAGTTGGTACCCTGTAGGTCCATTGGCTACCTCTAAGTAAGCTAACTAAGCTTTCTATTAAGGTCTCTAATGCAAATCAAAGCAGAAAAACCCTACCAATCTAAAAACAAACAAAAATCGCCCCTCGCAGGGGGTTATTGATCCCCCGAGATCTGTATGCACTCCTTGCTATCTACCTGTCGCAGACTAATATTTATTTGACAAAAAAGGCAAAACAGAACATTAAAGCCGAAAAAAATTAAAAAAATATAGATGGGTGTGGTTTTTGGCCCGCAGCCTCCAAAGGAGTGATCCGATGTTGCTGAATTGCAATACCAAAATTTTCGAAAATATGCCTGACAGATTGGTGTGCTTAAATTTTTTGTATCTCTTCTGGTGCCTTGGCAAATGACATTACCACACTAACACGGACAGACGGACAGAGGGACATCGCTTAATCAACTTCTCTATATATAAGGATCCAGAATATATATACTTTATGGGGTCGGAAATGAATATTGTAGAAATTACACACGGAATGACAAACTTATATATAACCTTTCCACCTGTGGTGAAGGGTATAAAAATATGAACATAGTAAGTAAACATGTGTTTTTAAAATTTTTAGGGTCATATTTATAAAAATAATTTCGGTTTGCAAAAGGTTTATTAAACAAATTTTGTACTTTTATTACTTTTACAAACCTTTTATAAAACAAAAATATTTTTTTTTAAGAATTTGGCCCTTACTATTTATACTCGTACTGTTTATACTCGTACATAATTCAAAACTTCTTAGTAGTGGATTGTTTATCTTAATATATAAACTGTAAACGGCCCTGTGTCTAAGTATCAGTTAAAGCTAAACTTTCAAAATTCACTTTACAACAAGTATTCCTTACATGTCCATGTTTTAAAGAAAAACTTTTTGGAAATCGAACCCACAACTCCGAGACTGATAGACTACTAGGCTACTGGAGTACTTAATTAATATATTATATTATATTACCGAAAAGCTTTGAAATTAGTTCACATTATTTATGCCCAAAATATAGTCTACGTGGAGGAAACAATGCAAATATCAATTGAAAATAATTTTCTAACTGAAATAAATCAATAAAAACATTTTTAAAAATCATCTACATGTTGTCATTATTAAAATGTATTATTAATCAATTTTGTACGGCTGTCTTTTCTCATTGGATACAAATTTTTAAAATATGTTAGATTCGATTTATTCGAGTAATTCAAAAACCTTAATCGAATAATCGGTGATAATTTCATTTGCAAAATCGATGAATTTTTTGTTCAAAAAAATCAAAACCCGATTAAATGGATGCTCTAATACTGATACAACTCCATCACAGTGCGGTGATTTGAGTGCAATTAAAATTATAGAGCGTATTCTCTATAGGAACTGCAGTAAGTATCCTTTTTTACATCATGCACTAGAAGACAGCTTTTTTATGAGTTCCTGAAGGGGCTAATTTTCAATAAAAAAAAACTTGTATGTCTGACTATTTTATGTAATCTTTTAAGAACGAATAATCTCATAGGTTCTTTTCAGGATATTTTCAAAGGATCTCCTAGATTTGTGATTTTCAAACACAAATCTATTTAACAAAAACTTCTATGCTGGGTTTTTGTCATAAAGAAAATATTTAAAAAATATTGGTTTTTCAAAGTTTCTATTTATGTTGATTTTAAACTCGGCTGCAAAGAACAGTTAGTGATAAAGTCACAGCACGATTTATGTTGTTTTGACCGATCGAGCATCAAAGCTGTGTGAAATAGCAAAGGAGTTGAAAATAGAAAAGAGCAGTCTGTTTCCAAAAACATTTAAACGTTGAAAAAACTGCAAGAGGTTTTCAGGGGACTCGCGGCCTTGATTAAACATTACAAGGTCCGTAATAATTCTTGGTTTATGCAGAAAATAATTTAGTTATTACTCACATAGAGCAGGTAGCTGTTTATGTGAAAATGTCGCTCCAATTTTTTTGTAGAATGTGTAAGGATGAAGAAGAACTAAAAATTTTAGAGTACATTATCTTTAGTTATCTGAAATTGCTAGTTAAGTAAGCGATACCAACTATTACACGATATCGCAAGTTGCAAGCTTGATAATTCAGTCAACTTTTCTTATGAAAATTAGATGGCTTAATAGTAGATAACAAAGTCTTTACATCAAATAATATTTGGGGTTCTTTTAGGGAAATCAGAGTGGAATTAAAATAGACTTGTGGGTCTCGAAATGAAGGAGTATCAAAAATATTTGGTACTATCTTATTGTAACTTAATCTACTAAACGCTATCTGCAGACCTTAAAAGCACACTCCAAAGAAAGAGATATGATGCAATAAAGAATGGATTACAAACACAAGACATTAATAAATAGAGTGAAAATTTCTTAAAAGTTATTGTTTTCTAGAAAACTTTCTGGGTGCTTAGCTTTATTTACTAAAATTTCTTAAAATATATTTGTTACACATTGGACTGGACCTTGCCATTGTTCAAATAATAAAAAGTTTTTTTTATCAAAAAGAACATTCAAAGTTCATATTGGAAATATTTGTTCACAGAACTATGATATTCCTGCCGATTACCCGCAAGGATTATGTCTATCCCCAATTTTATACAATCTTTTTACGCATGATTTTCCAGCTTTACATGGATGTAATTCATCTATTTTTGTCGATGACACAGCAATACTTAGTTGAGAAATATTACCGGATGACATAGTACAAAACTTGGAGGAATCATCTATAATTCTTGCAAAAAAAACCGACTTCAAAACAGATAGAAGGGCACCTATTTTAAACTAAAAATGTAAGAAGTAATCTGTAAGAATTAGATTTGAATCAAATAAAAGATGTAGACTATTTGAATGTCAAGCCTCTCCTTTTTTCAGCAGCATCTGTCTGTTATAGGGGCACCATTCAAGCCTCTGTCTACGGTTTCACAGATAGGGGCACAGATCAAATAACATCACATATTCCGACACCCTTTAATTTACAATGTTAAATTAAAGACCTGTTGTTATACGGGACTTGGCCACAAAGATTCTTTGTAAATTTCAACTATCTGTCTATAACGGTTAAAAAGTTAACCCATATATATCAAATTACATGAACTATTGGGACACCCTTTACATTATAATTCCAAATATTTATACTTGTTATCATACCAGAGAAAGTAGTGGATATTCTGCTTAATTTTCAAGTGTTTGTGTTTAACGGTTCAAAAGATAGGTTCATATAGATCAAATTACGTAATTTATGGGGACACCCTTTAATTTCTAACTTCAAATTGTATACTTGCTGTAGTGGACTTAGCAATACAGGTTCCTTGTAAATTTCAGCTGTCTGTCTCTAACAGTTCAAAAGTTTGGCCACATACATAGAATTACATTAACTATTGGGACACCCTTTTAGTTCCAAATTCAAAATTTTATACTTTTTGTTATAGCTGACTTAGCACTACAGGTTCTTTGTAAATTTCAGCGGTCTGTGTACAACTGTTCAAAAGTATGGCCATATACATCAGATTAAATGAACTATTGGAGCACCCTTTAATATAAAATTTTGAATATTTTTACATTTTATTATAACGGTCATAGTAATCGACATTCTGTCAAATTTTCAAGTTTTAGTCTATAACGGTTCTATGTCTAACATAAAATTAGTTAAGGATAAACTCAATATAATGATCGAAACTTTACAAATCACTGTAGATACTCTAGCTATTTACACATCAATGCATTAGTTTCATAAATATTATCTCTTGTTTTTACCCTGTAACTTAACTGCTCTACTTATGTTTTTTTTTTTTTTGTTATATTTTTCCCTAAATAAATTCTGATAAAATAGTACATATATTTATAAAATAATGCTGTAAATGATTAAGTAGAAAAATTTTTTATAAATTGATCTCTTAAAATGAAAATTTAAATTATTGTAAAAATGTTACTGCAACAATAAAAATTGAGAAAAAAAATATTTGTTACACAGTGTAACTTAGGCATTCATATGTGTTCTATGTTAATTTATTTGTGCACCAATCAACTCGCTGCACACTTCTTATCTCAAAATTACTCTATAGTAATGCTGTTGTTTTGATTTAACACACATTATATATACAGACTTCATTGGAAAAGGAAAGCAATATTAGTTTTGTTTTATTTGAAATGCTTTCTTTCAAATTCAACAACTAAAACAACAATTCTTATATCAAATGCATTTATAACCATTAAGAAAATGCAGATTAATAACAACAATAGCATCTAGAAAATGCATTATTTTAACAATGTTAGTTTGAGATTTTTTAAAACGAAATAATTCTTGCAAAAAAAAACCGACTTCAAAACAGACAAACTTAAAATCATATTTCTTTAAGACGATAACTATTGCGACACCCTGTAATTTCCGAATTCAAATTTTATACTAGTTATAGTTATACCGTCTGTCTGTAACGGTTTAAAAGTTTGGCCATATACATCAAATTACATAAACTATTGCGACACCCTGTAATTTCTAATTTTAAATATTTATACTTAATATAACAGATATAGTAATGGACATTCTGACTAATTTTTAAGAGTTTATCAATAACTGTTTAAAAGATAGGTTCATATATATCAAATGACGTCACCTATTGGGACACCCTTTAAATTAAAATTTTAACATAAATACTTTAAAGAGGACTTTGTCATACAGATTCTTTTTAAATTTTAACTTTGTGTCCATATCAAATTACATAAACTATTGGGACACCCTTTAATTTCCAATTTTAAATATTTATACTTGTTGTTATACCAGACATAGTAGCGAACATTCTGTCTATTTTTCAAGTGTTTGTCTATAACGGTTCCAAAGATGAGGACATAATGGTCAAATTGCATCAATAATGGGGGACACCCTTTAATTTATAGATCCAAATTTTATACTTGTTGTAATAGCGGACTAAGCAATATAGGTTCTTTGTAAATTTCAACTGTCTATCTATAACAGTTGAAAAGTTTGCCCATATATATTACTTTTACATTAACTATTGGGACACCCTTTAATTTCCAAATTCATATCTTACACTTGTTATTTTAGCAGACTTAGCAACACAAGCTCTTTGTAAATTTAAACTGTCCGTCTATAACGGTTCAAAAGTTTGGCCATATATATATCAAAATAAACCAAGTAATGGGACACCCTTTAATTTCTTATTTTAAATATTTATACTTATTATAACAGACATAGTAACGAACATTATGTCCAACTTTCAAGAGTTTGTCTATAACGGTTCTAAAGACAGGAGAATGAAGGTGAAATTAAGTCACCTATGGGGTCACCCTTTAATTTTTAATTTTATTTTTTAATTAATTTTTGTTATTGGGACCTACAGTGATACGCACTTTTTTTTAATTTTAAAGTGGCGACCTATAAAGTTCATAATACACGTAAAAAACATGTATGTTGTATGGGGACACCCTTTATTTTTTAAAATTTTGAACTTCTTTTAACATGGGACCAATCTGTAGCCATAACCTTTCTAATAGTGCAAAAATTTTCAGAAATGGCTGAGTTCTGCGGTTACATACATAAAAAAAAAACATTCAGACGAATAGATAACCTCCTTCTTTTTTGAAGTCGGTTAAAAAGGAAACACACAGACGAATTGATAACCTCCTTCTTTTTTTGAAGTCGGTTAAAAATAATGAATTACACATGATACAATAAGATATTTTTCACAAAACATTATTTTAGGGGAAATAGTATAAAATTCCATCCTCGAAGAGTTTTTTAAGCTTAGAATCAGTTTACATACAAAGCTTATTCACTGCGAAGCTAATGCCAAACATATTAATGCAAGATCAGCAAAATAATTTTGTTTAAATAAAAGCGAAAACTATGATAAGGAATGAACAACCATAGCACCGTTGTGCTGCAATTCAAGATAAATTTTTTCTCTTAACGGAAACCAAACTAGATCATTTTATTCGTATAGAAAAAAACATAATGAATTATAAAATACATTAATTTTACTCGTTTTTGCGTACAAAAAAAATTTCAGGCAGATATGCCTGGCTAGGCAAGGGAGAAAACTGGTTTCTGGGTTGGATCGAAGAGAATTCTCTCGTCATTGGTAAGTTGGATAGGGCTGAGACAACTAATATTCCAATGGGTACTGTCACTCAATAAAAGTTACCTACGGAATGGCATATTGTAGCAGTTAGCCACAGTGAGTTAGTAAATATCTATACTTTTGCTTATACTGAGATCAGTCTTTGCAGATTTTGTAAACTACACACTAAGAAGCCAGAGGACGTGCCCTGTGAGTTTGCTGTCTTGGGATTTGGTATAATATAATTTCTCTAAGATACTTAACTATAACGTATGGATTTATCCGTATCCTAGACCTTGAATGGTAAACACAAAGTCTGTGTAAAATATATATATCGAGGTACTTATAGCCTCAGACTTAGTAATAATTTCAGATAAATCGGCCTTTTCCATGTTTAGATATATTTAGTGTCCACATTTGTTTTATAAATGATTTTATTTTTAATCATTTCAGTATTTCTGGGAAACGTAAACAGGCATTTGACTAATGTGTGAATGTTATAAGTGCATTACATATGTTTATAGCTCAGAGCCATATTATGATTTGATGAATTCAACAATTCCTGCAAAAACTTACAACTATAGGTTATGCAATTTTAATGAATGTAGCAACAGGGCATGTCATGGTTTTACTTTAGTTGACCACACAAACAAACCACTTTTGACTGAGTCATGCAACATTAGAAGAACGATATTGCGGAGTAGAGAAACATTTATACAATGGTTTTAATTACTTTTACGTTTAATCAGGATTTAAAAATTCACGCTCACTTTCATCAACATTAAGTTTACTTTAGTTTTAAGTGCAGCGTGAACCCTCTAACTGCACTTAAAAGGACTCGTTTATATTTTCTTATTTATATAAACACCGCAACGTGAGACAGGAATTAAAGTAAACAAAATATAAAAAAAATTGTCACATGAGTGTTAGAAATGTATATATTGAAACTATGTAGCTTACCCCGTAGTAATCAATTTCAGTATGTTTATAATAATTTATAATTTTGGTTAATAGAATGATAATAATTAAAAACTAAAAATTAAATATTTCTATTTACTTTTTTTGGTTTCGATTACAAATTGTTGGTGATAAAATGATGGTAACAATTTTCAATTTTCAAAATTCATTATCATTAAATTCAGATATTATTCAGTAATTAATTAATTAATTATTAGAATAATTTATTTATTTCAATTTATTCATTTATGAACTTTTTTATATTGTGTCACGAGGTTTAACTTATTCTTAATAAACAATTGGCAAACAAAACTTGGTTATGAACGTCCCTAAGTAATAGCATTTTATTCTTGGCCTATAGTAATTAAAAGAGCTCGGTATTTTCTAAGGAAAGCTCCTTTATAGTCGATTCGTATGATATAAGTTTTATCATATGCGTAAAGTGGGACGTTGTCTTCTTTATTTTGTATCAGCCATTGTGCGTTGATTATTTTCGGTGATAAGTTTACCCTTGATATATTAATTATCTTGATCGTACTTAATTTCAGCTGTATTTTTGTTATTTGTTAATTTTGGACGCCCCATAGTATTTTAGTTGAAGCTTCCACCGTTCCGTCATTCTACAGTGCGCTGTAAGCAATTGGTTTCCAGATTTTTAAATAATTTCTCACCTAAGCAGTCGTAACACCAAAATTTTGTAAGTTTATCGTACATAAAAACTATTTTTAAAATTGAAAGTATATTTTTTGTAAAATTGGGTGAATAATTTTAAAGAAAAACAAAAATAGAAAAAATTTAATAAAGAGACACTAGCAAAATGTAATGAATTTTCTGGAGCGATGTATCCTTCTTCAATTTTATTTGCATCTTTTAACTTTACGCTTTTCACTAAGAGGTTAATAAAAAGCGTATAGTAGGAAATAAATCAGTCAAGTGCGAGTTAGTCTCACACACGTAA
Organism: Phasia obesa; assembly: GCA_949628195.1. NCBI lineage: Eukaryota > Metazoa > Arthropoda > Insecta > Diptera > Tachinidae > Phasia > Phasia obesa. The sequence continues at coordinate 25,867,997 of OX451218.1, read as the reverse complement.
TATGTTTAGTACGACTTTAGAAATTCAAGTTGTTGATTTTTTTGTCTTATGGGGCACCCTTTATTTTTAAAATCAAATCAAAATTATATTCGCGAAAATTGCATTGCTATTGGAACACCCTTTAAATTTTAGGAATTATTGTTATAACGGCCATGGTAATACACTTTGTCACTGACGAAACACCCTTTTGTAATTAGTAATTGTTACAGCGCCCGAAGTACAACATTTAATGTAAACAATTCAAGAGTCTACCAACTACGATTCAAAACATGAGGCTATTTAAGTACAAATCATGACTCTGTCGGAACACCCTTTAATTTTGGTATTTGTTATAACGGCCATGGAAATTCACTTTCTATGAATATGTCAAGAGTCTACCTATTACGATTAACTAAATGAGTCACTATACGTGAAAAACATGTCATTGTCGAAACACCCTTTAATTTTTAGTAATTGTCATATCGATCGTGGCAACATATCCTCTGAACAAAATTTTAAGAGTCTACCTATTACGGTTCAAGAAATAAGACGTTATACATGAGAATCACGTCACTCTCGGAACACCTTTAATTTTTATTATTTGTTATAGTGGCCGTAGTAATAAACCTCCTGTAAAACTTTAAAAATCTACTTATCGTTCAAAACTTAGGCCATATACACGCAAAGCACGTAACTCTGGGAACACCCTTTAATTTTAAGGTTTAATTTTATATACATCTTTAGAAAGCGATCATAGAGTTAATTACTGTCTGCAAATCTTAAGTGGTTGCCTTCTATAGCTCAAGAAATAAAGACATAAATAACACGTCACTTTCGGAACACACTATAAGTTTAGGTATTTGCTGCTATAGTGGCCACAGTATACATCTTCTGTGAAATTTTCAAGAGTCTACCTATTATGGTTCAAAACTTAGGTCTTATACATGCAAATTACACCACTATGGTAACACCCTTTAATTTTTGGGTTTATTTTTTAGACTTGTTTATAAAGCGAACTAAGTTTTAATTATTGTTTGTAAATTTTTAGTGTATGCCTCCTACAGTTCAAGAAATAAACACATATTCGTGAATAACACGTCTCTAACGGAACACCCTATAAATTTCAATATTTGTTGCTATAGCGGCCACAGATATACATACACCTTCTGTGAAAATTTCAAGATTCTACCTATTACGGTTCCAGAGATAAAAGGCGCTGACAGACGGACAGACATTGTAGCGAAAACAATAGGGGTAAGTTTTTACACTTTGTGTACGGAACCCTAAAAAAGTGCAGGTGTAGTACATTTCATTGCAGTAACCATAAAATAGGCAAGCACATTCCATTAACAATGAGCTTCTAAAACATTTTGTATAAAATAATTGTTTTTAACATGTTTAAAGGAGTTATTTAGGCAGTTCATAACCTCTAAAGCTATTTCTGTTTTTCCAGACAATTATAAGAAACGTATTGTAGAAAAGGTGTTCTCTTTATTAACTTAAGTTTAAATGATTGTGAGTTAAGATAATATATAAGAAGTAAAGCATCAGTATTATTAAATCTTATTTGTGATTTATTATTACGGTGACCAACACTACGCTATTATTGTGGACACTACATTAATTTCTCCATTTGTACGCTATTTTCAGGATTCCGTACCCAAAGGGTAAAAAATAACTGCAAATAACTGTAAAAAACTGTGGCCGCTATAGCAACAAATGCCAAAAATGATAGCGTGTTCCGAAAGTGACGTGTTATTTGCGTTTATGTCTTGATTTCTGGGAAAGGCAACGTAAAATTTGCAGACAGTAATTAAAACTATGTTCGCTTTATAAACAAGTAAAAAACTTAAACCTACAAATTGAAGGGTGTTCCGAGAGTGACGTTATTTGCATGTATATGGCCTAGGTTTTAAACGAGAATAGGTAGACTCTTCAAACTTATAGGAGGCGTATTACTATGACAATACGTAATTTTGGAATTATAACAAATAGCAAAAATTCGTGTTTTACATGAAATTTTTACAGCAGATATCGTCGCGTTTATTCTTGAACCACGTAAGCGCCAAGAAGTCGTTTTTCCGAAAACGAAAGAAACTTAATAACTTCTTTAATATGGTTTTGAAAATAATTCTTTGCAAAAAATGGCTGTGCGACTCTCTGAAGCGTTTAGAACCTTTTTTTTAAATTTGTTACTTACAATTAATTGTAGCCAAATATGTCGCTTAAGTGGTTTTGGAGCAAACAGCAAATTGCAAATTTCTGTGTGTAAATAAACATTTATTTTTGTATTTATCGAAAAAAAAAATTTTTTAACTTTACTAAAAATGCTCCAATTGGTCTGAGAGTTTCATGATTTTTTTAATCTTAAATTCAAAAAACTTAGTGGTTGAGACTTTTACATTTCCAACTCGAAATACAAAAACCATTATATTTTGCATGCAAATGTCATTTATATGGCGCTTACCAGGTTTTGAAAATGGATTTATTTATTTTTCATACAAACTTGTTAAGATGAGAATGTAGTCTTGTGGAAAATGTTATTTTCTACAATAAAAACCAAAAATGTCAGTTTCTAAAAAGTGTCGCTTACGTGGTTTATGAAAAAAAGCGACGATATGTTGCTACGGTCGCATGATAATTACTAAAAATAAAAGGGCGTTTCGAAAGTGACATGTTTTTTACGTATGAATATTGCCTTATTTTTGGAATCGTAATATGTAGACTCTGGATATATTCATAGAAAGGGAAATGCTATAACAAATTATATAATTAAAGTGAGTTCCGACAGCGACATGTTTTGGTCATATATGGCCTTATTTTTTGAACCGTAATAGGTAGACACTTGAAATATGTACAGTGGATGTGTTGTCATCACCGCTATAACAATTAAAGGGTATTCAGCAATAACATGTTTTTCCCTGATAGTTTTATAGAAAGTCCTTATTTTTGAACAGTAATAAGTTGACACTTAAAAGTTGCATAGATTATATTTTATAATATCCACTGTAACAACAAATAATGAAAATAAATTTAATAAAAATAAAAATATGATCCCTAAACATCGCGAATTTGAGGAATTTGACCTTGTCTTCTAAACGTTATAGGAAGACACTTGATATATACACAGTACTATGCTCTCGTATAAAAAATTATTAAAAATATTGAAATCCATTTACGCTATTTATGCACTATTTTTACAAATGTTCACTTTGTTCAATATTTTCACAATTTGCCAATAAAATTCGCAATATGAGCTGAAAATTGCATAAAAATCCAGCTGGAAAATAGAGGAAAATAAATAGTTGATTTAAGAGTGTTCATATGCCAATATATATCTGTCCATTAAGTTTATTTTGAGTATTTTAAATGGTTAGATATTTAATACAATGCTTATGTGTAAACCATAACTGATTAAATTGCTTATCATTGAGAAGAACTGGTTAAATTTTTAATAATTAATAAATAATTCAACATTTTAACGATTTTTAAATTGCTGTACATAAATTGCTGTGAAAATTGCTTTAGTAACATCAAATCTATAAATGTTCCCAAAAAGAAAGAAAATATACATTTAACAATGATCTACAAAAGCAGAATCATTCAATTAATCATTATCATCCAATTAATCAAAAGGGGTATGATGTTGGAAAAGGGGAAACTTGTGCAATTAGCACAACGACATTCAAACACACATTAATAGGAACAAACAAAAAAAGCGGTAACCGAAAGAAGTTACTGCATTCTGTAGAGCAACTTATTTAAATCAAATGAAAACCACTTGACTATTATGTAAGGAATCTGTATAATTTTTCGACTGCTCTTCGAAATTGATTAAATATTTTTTCAAAAATAAAAATGCAATTAAATTTGTAGTCAAGCTTGAGTTCGTTCTATTCCTTCTAAGAAAGAATTAGTTGATAATATTAAATTGGGAAAATTTAATTTTTAGACACCAACAGAGCGGAATGCACATTTTTTAGACAGCTACTTCCGTCATCAGCACTCTTTGTATCCATCTACTTTGGGTAGTGTTTAGTGGTAAGCTTGAAAAAAATTTAATTGTATGTAATATATGTCGACTAATAAAATATCAAATTTTGAAAATATAAATATTCTTGTTCTATTACAAAATTTAGAAATGCAAATAATGTTTTCGTACCAGTTTCAGTGATATTAGCTAAATTAAAAATAAAATATTTCTTACACAGTGAATTAAAAATTAGTATATTTTTTTACTACTCAGCCTGTATCTAATGTGGCAAGAGAATGATTTTTTCATTACCTAACAATATTTGGTAAAATGTAAATTTCAAATGAAGTGCTCTAAATTTACAAAATTTTTAACGAATACGCCTGATGTTTAAAACAAAAAATATTTCAGTGAAGCAATATCAGGTGCAAGAAATGCATATTAACTAATGTGAATATCAGTTGCTTTGTATTAATACCCTTCTGTAAAACAGTTTTTTTTACATTATTTTTAATTAAAATAATACTTACCGTATATATGTATGATGAAATTCCTTGATATCTATCATTTTGTAACTACCATTTATTACTGAAAAAATACTTTATTGTAAGAACGCTAAACACAAAAGATAACAAAAATTTTGAAAATAATATAAATTAAATTAGTTTCATAGCTCTTACTGCAACACCAAATGTACTAACAAAAATAACGTCAATTGTCAAAACAAATGTCATTTTAAATACAAAAACAGATGAGTTGACATTCTTCATAATGTTTTCTTTTTAGAACATGTCAAAAACAAATATTACATCACCAACCATGTAAAATAATATGTTTGAACTTTTTTAACTACAATTAATGCCACGGACATAATAATGTTACACTGACATTTTGTACAACTACTCAAACACACACACAAATTATGTTATAATTTTAGAGGAACAGCAACTGCATAAATTTGTAATAAATTATGAAAAAAAAAACATTAAAACAATATTTTATAAATTACTAACTATCCCCGGTGCGCTTTACTACAGCCATCCTGAAAAACTAGTGGTTACGTCCTAATCACCAACATTTAACTACAAAACATTCGTTATTCTCAGAGTAAAAAATTTCAACACTCTACCTAATATAGTTCCCTACGTTTACGACAAAAGCCTTTCAGTTTGTGTGTGAGGTACGATGCCCATTGTTCCTATCCAATCTGTCTTTTGCCGTACTGTGCATATTACCATGATAATTTTTTACTTTGTATACGAGGTACAATGTTTATCATTCCAGTCAGTCTGTGTTTCTCTACACAATATCTTAATATGGGGCGCTACCTATTCCAGTTCTCTAGATACAGGATAATATTTTTTTACTTTGTATGGGAGGTACTACGCCCACTGTATACGCATGGGTATGGGGGTTTATTGTACCCACTTTCAAGACCATACCTGTTATAGTGCTTTATATACACAATAATAATTTTTCACTTTGTAAGGGAGGTACTACGTCCACTGTCCCAATTCCTTTAAAGATCTATATATTGTAGTTCGCCAGGAACACGATAATCACGCCCACTATTCCTCGAATTCGAATTATATGTGAGCAGAAACTAGAACATTTTGTAGTTATGTAAATACGTGTGTATATTTCAGCTGAAGAGAGAGGGCCTGTTTATTTTATACTTGTATCAATGTGCGTTTGTGTATGAGCTACTCCTTTTTTATAGATAAGTCGACAACAACAACTAAGACATTTGCGTGTTCTTTGTTGTTTTCTTCTTCCATTCATTATTGTAAGAAAATATACCATTAATGTTGTTACTTACATAATACATACATATTTCTGTTCAGAGCTTATAAAGAATAAATTCTTCTTTAGTAACAATTTATTTAAATTTTTTAATTAATAGTAGAGAACGGTGCGCGAACAAACGGACGGACATAGTAGCGAAAACAATAGGAGTACGTTTTGACTCTTTGGCCAAGGAAACCTAATGAAAAAATTATTAATACAAAAAAGGACAAAAATCCAGGATCCCTATATTTAAAAAAAAAAAATTATTTTTATATGAAAATAATAATCGAAAAAAGGACAAAATTTCGTGATCCCCTATATTTTTCAAAAAAAAAAAATATATATATATATATTTTTTATATGAAAATCTTATTTTTGCTGTATCTTAAATAAGCGTCTAATCGAAATAAAGGACAAAAATCCATGATCCCTATATTTAAAAAAAAAAGATTTCTTATATGAAAATCTTATTTTTGCTGTATCTTCTTAAATAAGCGTCTAATCGAAAAAAAGGACAAAATACAATGTAGTCGATAATACAATGTAGTCCAATTCATACATAGTACGAAAAATTACAAAAATATGTTAAGCTCACAAAGCTCATGAAGAAGAAATCTTATTAAACAATGAATTTTTTATTAGGCAGAAAATTTCGCGAGCATTGAACAAAAGGATCAAGCCAATAACCCTGTTAAATGAGAGATAATTCAAATCCATCGGAGTCAACTAATAGCTTCCCAGTATTTTAATTCCTTCATGGGACTTATTGTTCTTTCTAAATAACGTATAACAACAAGCGGTACGTAGGTAGTATACTTTGGGAAGATAAGATAGTATATTAATACGATTCACCTGTCTGAGCCCTTTTAAAGCAGACCAGTGACTAGAAAAGAGTATTTCTTAGCCAACAAAATGGCCTTTTATCATATAAATTGGCAACAGCCAGCCCGCTAAAATTAAACATGAACCTCATGAACCTTAGGCTTGATGATCAAACACAGTGTTAGCCTGTTTTACGTTCCAAGTTCATTTATAGATGTTATATAGACCTTGACTTTTATTAAGGATAAGGCCTTGAATATCCGATATGATATAAATTTCTAGACCCTTTTTCTTTCTCTCCGATATTTTTCTAGAATATTCGAAAATTTCACATGCTTCTGTCGAAGTAATATTTAAAAGGATAATAGTCCTTTTTATATGGTTATTCTTTTGGTCTCTGTCGGAAACAAAAACATCGAAATTTTTATGCAAAACGAGAGTAGAAGGTGAGATTTGTTTATTTAAGAAGCAACATAAATGAATCACTTGGTTGCTGTTTTTTATAACTAAAATAAGCTGAATTGTACTTCTGCGAGCATCCTCGTTCATAGTTATATGCAGCATAGTTATATGAAAAAATGCACCCACGGAAGAGATGGAACAGCTATTAATGTCTCCACTGGTAGAGACAGTACTGAACCTAGCAGCGATTATCGGTCACTATGCCCAGCAAAATAAGATCATATAAGCTTCAAAAAGGCGAGGTAACAGCTGTTTCAGCCTTATAATTTATCAAAGAATCTTCAACAGTTATAAGTTTCCATTGTTGGTAGTATATGAAGTATGTCTCTGTTAAGTGAGTATTATGTGAAAAATAATTCCAAAGTATTTGACCTTAACAGAAAACACAATTGTTAATTTCATCCTATTGGAACTGAGATTTTTATATATTGTAAATGAAATAACAGCAGTTTTTATCAAGTTGATAAACAACCTTGAGAATTGCACTGCTTTGGCTAAATATAAGATCCAATTAATTCAATTATTTGACTTTCGGATGCAATACTAGGATTTACTAAGTGATAGAAATTAATGCGATGAAATAAATTCATTAGGCTCGTGATCATATGGTGCCAATATTTTAAAGGTGAAGCTGTCGCTACAGGAAAACAGTTATTTTATCTTTGACGTGGATATTTGTCAAACATTATAAGAGCCCTTGATTATGAAAGTGGTATAAGTCATATATTTTCTGTTTCGTGATATGAAGAGGTTTGCATTTTAAAGGATTAAAAAATATTTTTGTATTATGGAATAAAATATTTTGAGAATTAAATAGTGCCAACAAATAAGTATTTATTATGATTGTGAAATTTATAATGATTTTTAAAAGGAAATGTGGTTTCGAAAGTTGAAATGGCTTATACCATTTTCTAAATTAACTGCATGACTTTATAAATGACTTAAACCATTAAGGAAAAGTTATTATTATAAATTAAGATTTTATTTAAACTCGTGACATTGTAAATAAGTAATTTATTTTTTAGCATTTAGGGAAATATAGTGTTTGTGGAGAATTGGTGGGATATAGGGTAGTAAATCCATCATATCTTTACGTTTTTCTTTTGTTATTGAGCTAGTAGTTGTGTATAATGAAAGAAAATCAATATTTTCATATATTCATGGCCTTCCTCTTTTAGGTGAAAGGTCTAACACTTCCAATTCGGAATTGTCATCCAAAGATGTTTTATAAAACATCTTATATGGAGCATTTTTTTTTTTTTAATCAGATTCATTGTCTTTTTAGCCAAGACATAGATTCTTTGTTGGTGTTTCTCTTTCTATTAGTCATAGATACTCCCAGTTGTCTGTCGAAATGAAATCTTTGTGACCCATTTGTTCTGGAAAAAATGGGTTTCTGTTTTAACATATTTCTTCTATACTTCTTCGCTGTATAGTGCCTACAATTAACTATAAATAGTGCATCTTTACATTAATAGGATTACCTGATCATACCTGAACCGCTATCTGAAGACACGACAAAATTACTAATAATTATTTTTCCAAACTTTGAAAACAGACTGACTTATACCACTATTAAAATATACAGTAAATGTATTTTATTTACCAACTAAAAAATAAACTCAATTTTCATGGCATACTGCGAATTACTTTAGATTATGTTATTTTAATAGGATTTTTTATGAAAAAGCTGATAAAATAGATTTTTAAAATTTTTGTCTTATACTACTTTCAAAATCAAAGGCTCATATAGCATTAATTAGTTCTATATTTTTATTTTTAACCGACTTCAAAAAAAGAAGGAGGTTATCAATTCGTCTGAATGTTGCTTTTTTTTTTTATGTTTGTGCTTTCAGAACTCGGTCATTTCTGAACCGATTTTAAAATTTTTTGCGCCATTAGAAAGGTTATGGCTACAGATTGGTCCCATTTTAAAAACAGTTTAAAAGTTTAAAAATTAAAGGGTGTCCCCATACAACATACATGTTTTTTACGTGTATTATGAAATTTGTAGGTCACCCATTTAAAATTAGAAAAAAGTGCGTATCACTATAGCTCCCAATAACAAAAAGTAATTAAAAAATTAAATTAAAAATTAAAGGGTGACCCCATAGGTGACGTAATTTCACCTTTATGGTCCTATCTTTTGAACCGTTATAGACAAACACTTGAAAAATGCACAGAATGTTCGTTACTATGTCTGTTATAATAAGTATAAATATTTAAAATTAAAAATTAAAGGGTGCCCCATTAGTTGGTTTATTTTGGTATATATATGGCCAAACTTTTGAACCGTTATAGACAGACAGTTGAAATTTACAATGAACTTGTATTGCTAAGTCCGCTAAAATAACAAGTGTAAAATATGAATTTGGAAATTAAAGGGTGTCCCAATAGTTAATGTAAAAGTGATATATATGGCCAAACTTTTCAACTGTTATAGATAGACAGTTGAAATGTACAAAGAACCTATATTGCTTAGTCCGCTATTATAACAAGTATAAAATTTGGATAAATTAAAGGGTGTCCCAATTATTGATGTAATTTGACCATTATGTCCTCATCTTTGGAACCGTTATAGACAAACACTTGAAAAATAGACAGAGTGTTCACTACTATGTCTGGTATAACAACAAGTATAAATATTTGAAATTGGAAATTAAAGGGTGTCCCAATAGTTGATGTAATTTGATGTATATGGACACAAAGTTAAATTTTACAAAGAATCTGTATGACAAAGTTCTCTTTAACAAGTATTTATATTAAAATTTGAATTTAAAGGGTGTCCCAATAGGTGACGTCATTTGATATATATGACCCTATCTTTTAAATAGTTATTGACAAACACTTAACAATTAGACAGAATGTCCATTACTATGTGTGTTAAAATAAGTATAAATATTTAAAATTATAAATTACAGGGTGTCACAATAGTTTATGTAATTTGATGTATATGACCAAACTTTTAAGCCGTTACAGACAGACGGTTGAAATTTACAATGAACCTGTATTGCTACGACCGCTATAACAAGTATAAAATTTGAACTCGGAAATTACAGGGTGTCGCAATAGTTAGTGTAGTTTTATGTATATAGCCAAACTTTTTATTCGCTGTATACAGACAGTCGTTTGGCATTGGTTTGACCTGAAAAAGCACAGAACCCTGGGGTCTTGTGCCCCTATATACTCCGGAAGTACTGCTCCCCAGGTAGAAAATCGACTGATATTTGTTTTAGATTATTGAATTCAAAAATTATTTTTTTTTTTATCTGAAGTGACAGTTTGTGCAATGACATTTAAAAAATCCCGCTACAATCTTCCTGGAATATAATATAATCATTGTAAATATAATTACCGTCTTAAAGAAACATGATTTTAAGTTTGTCTGTTTTGAAGTCGGTTTTTTTTTGCAAGAATTATTGTTAATATCAATAAAATATATTTTATTAAAACCTTCTATCCATATTGTTGAAATTATATCAGTCGAACTGGCTGTCATTTATTCAGTCTAGTTTTCCAAATCATCATGGATGGCTATAGTGTTCAACAACACGTGGAAATAAGGACAAAGGCCCATTTACGAAAATGAATGTACGTCATGTAAGATTGCCAAATTTGAGCCGATACCTATCCAAATGAGATTCAAGAGCGTCGAATGCAATGGTTAAAAATCCACCTAAATAAGAACGTTGAGCTTAGCCTTGGCTGGTGCCTCGTTAACTCCGAAGTAGAAGATCCAAATTATTGCTTTTTGATTTTGACAAAGGCGTTGGCGGTTTTATTTGGATACTAGCTGTGCCCACACTCGATTTTGCTTTGAAAGTAATCCACATCAAATTTTAAGACTCTTACTTATTTACTTTATATAAAGGTACCTATACCTGGATAAAATTCTAAAATTTATATTAAATTCTAAAATTCTAAAAACTATTGTAAAGTTCTGTAAAAGGTGTTTAAAATATTTTAATAAAAATGCAATTCCCCAAAGTAAAAATACAAGTCGAATAGAAATTTTGGTAATTTTTGGTACCTTCGTCGGTAGGAATTATATCTTTGTTTATAGTCTCTGACTTAAGGGTAATAATTTCAGATATATTGGTTAACAGAAATATTGTACAATTTCAACTACTAGATCTGAGCCACACAGGGTATAAATAAGCCAATTGCATTAAAATAGTTTGAAAATAAATTTCAACAGTGTAACTGATGCATGTTGATAATTCTGTTTTCATGACAAATTCAACAGCTTATTTAAATAAAAAGTAAGATTTACAAGACTAAACAATGGCTTAAACTAGCTGCCATGATAGAGCATCATGTGTAAATGTATTGTAAGTCTGCATTTGTTTTATGTTCCTTATTCTCTCTCTAATTTTATTAATCATAATAATTATGATAGTGATGATTTGACTAAATGTATTTAAAGCTTAAAATGTATTTATAGTTTAAACTGTATTTTGGCATACAACCGTATAAAAGTAATTTTAATAATTATTCTGCAAACAACTCATGCAAATGTGAGTTGTTATGCACCTGATTCTTAAAGTACAACATATCTTACCATACGCCAGTTGGCTTTAAATATTAAGCGATGACGATGTCAAAGGAAAATGATTTTGATTTAACGTGGAAATCACTTTAATATTGCTGATAAATTAAATCAGTCGTTTGCTAATGTGTAAATGTTACGTTATGTTTTTGTTTGTATTCGCCAATGGCTAAGAGCTATATTATGATGCGTTGAATTCAACCGTTTCTCCAACCATTTGCAAATTAATACAATTTTAATTAATGCATTAACAGGGAATGTATCATAGCTTTAATCTATTAGTCCAAGCATACTGGCCATTGCGATAACATTTTGTATTTAGAATTAGTTTTTCATTTAATCAGACTTGTGGAGGAGTATTTTATGCTCACTTTCATTAAACTTATACTTTGTTGTCTCTACTTTTGTGCTGTGCTTTATTTTGTAAGTGCAGCGAAAACTCTCTAACAGCACTTGAAAGGGAAATTAATTTTGTGTTGTTATTTCTAAAGGGAGATCCATTTTTAGGTACTTTTTTTTAATAGCCGTTTATTTGACAGGTTACGTGCGAGTCGTGCCATACTGTCATGTTATTTTTGTTTAGTATTGTTTGGCATTTCATAATGGAATGACTTACGCCGGAATCGCTTCGCTCTATGGGCTCTTAAAAAGAAGATCCGACGCTTTCGAGGCAAGTTTTGTTTAGCGATGAGGCCCATTTCTGGCTCAATGGGTATGTAAACAAACAAAATTGCCGCATTTCGGACGAAGAGCAACCTTAAGAGATTCAAGAGCTGCCACTTCATCCAGAAAAAACAACGGTTTGGTGTGGTTTGTGGGCCGGTTGAATCATCGGTCCATATTTCTTTAAAAATGACGCCGGTGCGAACGTAACCGTCAATGGCGACCGTTATCGTTATGATAACCGCCAGTTTGATGCCTGAAATTGAAGCTCGTGATGTCGGCGACATTTAGTTTCAGCAAGACGGCGCCACATTCCACACATCGCATCAATCAATCGATTTATTGATACAACATTTCGGTGAGCACATAATTTCACGTTTTGGGGCGGTCGATGAGCCACCAAGATCGTGTGATATCACACCGTTAGACTTTTTCCTGTGGCGATATGTAAAGTCTAAAGTTTATGCGGACAAACCCGCTTCGATTCAGGCCATGGAGGAAAACATCACGCGTGTCATTCGTTAATTCCTAATCGAAATGCTCGAACGAGTTATCGAAAATTGGTCTCAACGGATGGACCATCTGTGACGTAGCAATGGCCAACATTTGATAGACATAATCTTCAAAAAATAAATGCCAAAGAATGTTCTTTCAAATGATGATAAACATTCTCCATTAAATTTTAATTTTCTGTGTTTTTTTTTAAAGGTAGGGAACCTCGAAATGGATCACCCCTTATAATTCGTGTTTTATTATTTATTTGCTCATAAATCTAGAAGCGAAACCAATAAATATAAATAGTATATATTCAAGTATATGTCCAAACTGCCGATGAAAGTAACGCAGAAATTTCAACAGCGAAATTGCAGAATTGATGAATAGGACGAAATCTCATGAGATAAATATTATCCAAGGCGACTTTAACGGAAAAGATGGAGCAGGCCATGTAATTGGTGTAACAGGAAGATACGCATTAGGAGATGGAAAAGAAAGTGGGGACAGACTTATTCATTTTTTTCAGGAATACAAAACTAACCAACACAATATTCTGCTTTGCATCGAGAAGACCCTACACTGGGAAATCCCCTCTGGATCGAAATGGAAACATTGTAGAGAAAATAATCGGTTATATATTAATAAAAAAACGTTATTCTTCATAATTGGTCATTTAAAAAATGTTTTTACTCAAAATGTCTCGACTGATATAGCTGAGCTGCCACCTGCCGATGTTAGTCCGGCAGTTACCCTTAGGTTTGAGCTTGGAGATATTTAAAGGGTAACAACTGATTTAAAAGCCAAGAAAGCTCCTGGCATTGATAAAACTACTAACAAGATGTTATACGAATTGCCCCGTGTAGATAAAAAAAAATATTCTTTATGTTTTTAATGCCATTTTACGTCTTGAGGACTTAGCTACAGAGTAGAAGATTTCTTTGATAACTATGATACCAAAATCAGGAAAATACCACACAAAGGTAAGTCTTTTACCAAACATATCGAAGAGAGAATATTAATAACTAAGCTGAATTGATTTCTTAGCGCGAAATGATGTATTCCGAATCATCAATTCGGCTTCAGAAAACAGCATAGTACGATGCAACAAACACACAAAGTATTAAATGTAATTAAAAAGATCTTAGAAGAAAGAAAATACTTTTTATCGACATTTGTCAAGCATTCGATAAGGTTTAGCACGAAGGCCTCATATAAAAGTCAAAGCTGAACTTGCCCGAAAACTTATAGAAGCTGTTAGAAAATTATTTAACTGATCGAAAGTTTATGCTAAAAAAAGGAAACCGGAGTTCCCCAAGGTAGTATTTTGGGAGCCATTTTATACCTGCTCTACACATCAGATATGCCAATTAGCACCCGAGTGCACCCATCAACATTTGCTGATGACACAGTTTTCTTAAGTATTCATGAAAGCGCCCAAGTAGCACCAAAACATTTGCAAGACCACATATCCAAATTAACACAAATGAAGTTAAAAGCAGTGCAACTAAACTGGCTTATAGGCAGAAATTCTACTCTCGCCTTAGATTGCAAACTTTTATTCTAAAACCAATCAGGTGTATGGCTTTCAATTATGGGGAACTGCCTCAGCTAGCATTGTAGAAAAATTGCAAAGGCTGCAAAATAAGATTCTACGTCTGATTACATCTGCTCCTTGGTATTGTCGAACAAGATTAACGTGAGTACCTGCCTAGTTGGCCTAACCTCACGGTGGTCTTACCACCACCATTCCTGCAGTGACAATTGGAACCCCCGGGGGTCTGCTCCTTGGTATTGTGGAACAAGATTAACGTGAGTACCTGCCTACTCGGCCTAACCTCACGGTGATCTTACCACCGAGTGAAACTTAGGCGTAGACTAGCGCCCCCATTGTGTAGTATAACAACACTTTACGACTGCCACCAATCGCAATTTGTGTGTGATACAGTCACAATGAGTAGCAATTTATATAATATGGCAAGCCTTATCCACGGCCAGACTAGATCCATATTATAGCCTCTTGCTTAGGGGTTTGGAGACTATCCAAACTCCTTCTGTTGAGAGTGCAACAGCACACTTGATCGACCTTGCACCATACCTACATAAATCGATGTTAAACCACAACCACCACGTGCACCCCCGAAGGGGACCTCAACAATAACCGGTCACAGAGAGGATAGGCTCTCTGTGGGGCTACCGATTCCCGTGGTACCAGTCCTTTGGGCACTGGTCGGGCCTCGAAGAGAAGCCGTATTTTTTAACACACAGACTTTTTCTTCCAGATTTAGGTTCTAGGAACCCTAGCGCCTGGTGCTAGCGAGCGAACCGCGTCAAAGCATTTGTCATTCCTGCAGTGACTATTGGAATCCCCGGGGTCTGCTCCTTGGTATATAAAAAACTCGAACATTCACAAAGAACTAAACGTGCCATCAGTTAAAGCAGAAATAGCGAAATATGCAATAACGTATTTGATCCGCTGGCGCGCAACATACTAAATGACCGTGGTAACATTCGTCTAAGAAGGAGGGACATTTCTTATCTCGCCCAAACATCAGAGGGATGACCTGCAAATGACAGCAGCAACCGTGAAACATACAAAGTTTTGTCTTGCACTGGCTGGACTTAACAAATATATTTATTTTCATTTTAGACTTAAGATATGAGTAATTATTGTTAGTGCAATTACAATTAAAGATACAATAAATAAATTCTGACAAAAATACAATTTTTATTCAATTGGCTATTTGGCAGTAAGTAATAAATAAAACTTTGTTTTATTTGTTTTATTAAATTTCAAAATAGAAAACCTTAACAAAATGCTTCATATAATACTTTATATTCTAAAATTTAACATTAGAAAAAATTAAATTTCTTTCCATTCAATATTTCCCAGGGAATTTCATTATTGTAACATAAAAAATTAAGGTGAATAGAAAGATTTTTCTTTTAAAACGGCATATCGAATGATCAGTGTGCACCGAGAATTGAAATAATGTACACAAATAGAAGACTAAATTAATGCGATTTATTTTCTCCTATTGGTACTCTTTTATACCTGATAAATTTTTTATATTTCTTTTGTATCAAGTACTTATATATTAAGTATTTGCAATCCACATGCTTTAACAGAACAAGTAGAAGTCTTCGACAGCAAACTGAATTATATTAAGCAGAAATAGATGTTTTAGCTAAAGCAATAAAATAGTAAATAAATATATTATAATGTACTTAAGAGTGTCTGTGGTTGGAATATTGGCAGTAAATTATTTTATTTTATTTAATGTAAATATAGTACGAACATGCTTTTTGTAAATTATATTAAGTCACTTCTAAGATCACAACCACCTTCACTTTACTGTAAATAGTGAAATGTGTTTTATGTGGCTGCACCTTTTCAAACTTCGCTAAGATTATTTTCCGGGCTCTTAGAGATGTTAAGAAGAGATTTTTTTTGTTATTCTTGTCTTCGCTTTAACTCTTAAACAAATTAAGCTGCTGTGATGTTATTTATGTAAAATCTCTGCGGAATAATAATGCAGCTTTCACAGCCAACTATATACTCACACCACAACAAACGTGCATTCTCTCTAAACATGCCACAAAGAGTTGTGGAAACAAATGCAAGAATAATTATTTAATACAACCCAGATTAGTGTACCCTACGTTGCAAGGATATGAGGTTTTATGCTGATTTTTAGCTTGGTCGCATGACACTTATACTGATTCCATATTGATTCGCTATGCAAAAGAGTGATATATTGGTGTGCCAAAAAAATTTTAAATGAGGGTCATCAACATGGTAAAGTTCTTGCTACTCCTCGGAATAGCGAGATAGAGATTATCGTGAGTACCTGCCGTGGCCCTTACCTAACGCTGGTCTTACCATTGGGTAAGTACGATGCATCTACGAACGTCCTTTTTGCGCATATCTATATATTATAGCCCTGGTTTAGGAGTTGGACACTACCTAAACTCCTTTCCTTTCTATTGGTGCCTCTAAAGAACAATTTTTTGGATTCTTTTTTTTTTTTTTGTTAAAGACAACACAACCTACGTAGCTTTGTGCTTGTCTGCAGAAAACACCCAGAGTCTTTGGCAGGAATCGAACCCACAACCTCCAGAATGATAGACTAACGTCCAAAACACAGCCATTACGTTACTCTCCCAATGGCCTAACTAATAACCGGGCTCAAAGATTGCTGAAATCTACTTGTGTTTGATACTGGTAAGACCTCTAAGCAGGGACCGTAAATAACAGTTATTAAAAAAAAAGAAACTCAAAAAACTCTTTATGATAGAGTCAATGGATATGGATAATGTGACTAATGACTAACACAGTGCAACACGGAAAAAAATAACCATAAACGGACACCACTACGTGATAAAAGACCAAAAAAAAGACCCCTGTCTCCCAGTTTTGCCCAAAGTCCTCCAGGTTTTTTTTTATGGGCCATCATTTACTCAAGCTCATATTTTGCAAACCGTTTGGAATTTTGATATACTCTCTGAGGCAAAGTTGTAGCTCTTGTCATAAAGAATAAAAATTGTGAACATATAAAATCAAAGAAACTTCATCTCAATAAACAACTTTCTAGAACATATGAACTTCCTAGGAATTATTCTTAACACCGTTTAGGTAGCGCTTATGTAGCCGGGAAATTTTTCACTTTTGCGGCTACCTAAACGTTTTTAAGAATCACTCCAAGGAAGTTCATATGTTCTAGGAAGTTGTTTATTGATCTTAGGTTCATTTTTGTAGTTGATTGTTTCCTTGAATTTTGAACGGTTTGCTACCTATGGACCTGAACAGGGGAAAAAAGGTAAAAAAATTGAATTTTTTAAAGTTTTTTTGCGATTTTGACCTTGAAGATGAAGTTTTTTTGATTTTATATGTTCACAATTTTTGTTCTTTATCACAAGAGCTACAACTTTGCCTCAGAGAATATATCAAAATTCCAAACGGTTTGCAAAATGTGAGGTTGAGTAAAAGATCATTTTTTTGCAAAAATGACATCGAGGCCCCACATCTTTGAGGGCCCATAAAAAAAACCTGGAGGACTTTGGGCAAAACTGGGAGACAGGGGTCTTTTTTTTTGGTCTTGGTGTCCGTATATGGTTATTTTGCCATGACTTAAAAAATTACACAGTGTGTAATCATAATCATTTTTCTCGCTTTCTTGTTCAGCTCTAAGAGCGATGTATGAGATGTGTCGGAAAAGTGAGTTGAAAAGGGTAAAACATCCGGTGAAGATCGTTAATCAAACAATAACAAATTAACCCAAATTATTTTACTGACGGTTTATTCATTAAAATGAGTTTTATTTTCTGACGAAAAAAAATAAAACGCCTAAAAAGTTTTATTTTATGACGGCAAAATAAAATTCTTTTTTTAAAACTTTCATTTGAGTTTTTTATTTTTACGTTGAAAAATAACTGTTTTAGATGGGTAATTTCATGTCAAATCAACCAAACAAAAATTGTTTTCAAATTTACCACTTCCGATTTCATTGAAACTTTTGTTTTGCTTGACTTTCTGAAGCCAAACATATGTAATTCTAAAAAAATTCTATTATTATCAGAATAGGAAAATATGGCTTTTTTGCATATGAGCTCGAGGATTAAATATGTTCTTATTCCAGTTCTATAAGCGCTAGGAAGTTGCGTAATAGCTCATTTTAAAGGGCATGGATGTTTTTTTTTAAAAAGTCTTAGTGTCATTGTATATTTTTAGTATGAACTTTTCTTTCGTTGTACTTTTAATTTTCCTTTTGAATCTATTTATATTATTGGCTAGTGTATTTCTTGCTATATCTTTTTCTTTCTCAGCTTTTGCAGCATTGATTGGATACATTGTTCCAGGTCCGCTATAACATATATAGGAGAAAAACTGTGTTCATCGATGGGAATAGCAAATTTTTCACCTAAAGACAGTATCCATCTACATTCTAATGGAATATTAACGTCTGTTTGGTTTTCAAACCATTTATTATTGTATTTAAGTCCATACATTTTAAAATACTTTTCTTTCAGTGTATTAAGTTTGTTCGTTTGTCTTTCTTTAAAGTAGCGTGGTACTTGTATAGAAGAAACTATTCGTCTTAGAGGAGTACCAGGTTTATGGATTTTAGGGAGACCATAAATTCTAGGACTGTTTGCAGTTGAACAAAGTAGTTTTCTCTTCAACGTATAATCAATATCTCCATTTTTAAATAGTTCTCATACTATATTGTTGTTCTTCCTTTGTAGTTTAGTAGTGGGATCCGATCTTAAGGTCCTATATGTATATTTTTCCTATATGTATAATTAAAAAACTAATTGAAACGACATATAATAAAATAGAATGGCAAAAAAATACTTCATCAAATAATAAAAATAAAGATTCAAAAATTTTCTTCATTGTGCAATATATACCAGGGCTTACTGATAATAAAAGCATGATGACAACAATAAAAAATGACAAAGTTAGCCTGGCGTACAAACCGAACAAAGACAACATTTACAAATGTAAAAACACCAATAAACAAATTACAACAAAACAACATTATTTATGAAATAGGATGCAAAGGAACAAAAGAACAAACTTGCGATCTCATATGAATAGGAACAACAAAGAGAACATTACACACACGAATGAGTGAACATAAGATGGACATAGAGAGAGGAAAAAGATCCACTGCATTAGCGCAACATATAATGGAGACAGGTCACACAGCTGATTTTGACCATATTAAAATATTGGACAAAGAAAAAGTTGATAAAAAGCGTTTCATAATTGAAAGCTTATACATACAACAAAAAATTAGCAAAACAATGAACCACAAAGAAGACACGGATAACTTAAGCGCTACATATAGTGTTTCACTAATGTAACGACAAATTGTAATTAATGTAATAATTAGTGCAATAATCTAAATGTTTGTTAAGTGTTGTTTTCATTGTTTTAATTATAAATGTAACAAGTTATAATTTATTGTAAGTTGTATTGTTGTTTATGTATTTATATAAATTAATATAATAGAGATTAAATTTTTTTTAAATTATATTTGGATTCTGAGAGTAAAGAAATATAAATAATAAAAGTTTCAAAAAGTCTGAAGTAGTCATTTTGAGTGCCTTGTTGATTTGACGTGGAATTACCCAGAAGGATTTTTTTATTTAACTCTCAAAATAACTGTTATAAAATAATTTTTTTAAAAGGATAACTGTTATTTACGGTCCCTGCCTCTAAGGTATTAATCTCCCAGTTTCAAACCCCTTATAGCCTTGGGACAGGTGCCCCATATAACCTGGGAGTATTGGTGGCAAGGTTTGGTTTTTCCGAGTGGTTTTTCGTTTGCTTTTCGACACTCTTGACACAACCCACTTTAGCTCTTTGTATCTTACTGTTTATTTTCCAATAGGTCAGAAATTGTTTATTTATTTATTTATTTGAGACTGTGGTTTCAAGATCCTTACAGACTTTAAAAACTGTAACATAAAGTACATAAATACATAAATTTAATTATTTAAATACGAAATAAGATAACATTTAATAACATTAACATTTAAAGAAAAATCAATATATGTATTTATAAAATTTATTAAATTCAGTAGTTAAAAACGGGTCAGAGTTAGCGTAATTTTCTCTGAATACTTTAACAGCCAGTGGATAAAAATGGCGAATTGGACGACATGGAACATTGAAAGAAATATTACTTATCAAAAAAACCGAACAGACATTTCCTTTTCTTAAATTTAAAACAAAGGTGATATTTAACATTATTCTGCGGCTTTTTATGCTTGGCAGCTTTGTTAGAGCTAGTCTGCTAGAGTACGATGGTAGAGTTAAGGGATCCCATTGTAACCCTCGAAGACAAAATAACAAGAACTGTTTTTGTACCGATTCAATGCTATCACAATGAACTTTATACATTGGATCCCAAATTATTGAGCCATATTCCAGAATAGGCCTGACCAGAGAGGTGTAAAGATGTTTTGTGATATACGGATAGTAGTATATTTGTGTACCTTCGGTGACACTTTTTTCATACAAACCAATGCTCCAAGGGCGTGGCATAATTTGCTCCCGCCCACTTTTTGTATTAACCAATCAGAAGAGAGCAATTGTCATTTATTTTCTATGTTAGTCAATCAAAGGAGAGAGAGATACAGATAGAGAGAGGAAGAGAGAGAGACAGATAGTGAGAGGAAGAGAGAGAGAGGAAGAGACAGGCTCTAGAGCTCCGCCCACTTTTATGAGAGATCATCAACAATTTTTGATAATTATGTTTCTTTATGTGTTTTTTGTAGTTTTGAGGGTTGATTTTGTATGTATGTATATGAGAAAATTCCAATTGGAATTTTTTGTGTGTTAAACACCTGCATTGGGAAATTGTGTATGATTTTAGGTAATGAGAATGATCGTTGACAATGGATATTTTTGTGGGTGTGTGTTTTAAGTTTTGAAGGTTGTTCAGGCTCTAGAGCTCCGCCCACTTTTATGAGAGATCATCAACAATTTTTGATAATTATGTTTCTTTATGTGTTTTTTGTAGTTTTGAGGGTTGATTTTGTATGTATGTATATGAGAAAATTCCAATTGGAATTTTTTGTGTGTTAAACACCTACATTGGGAAATTGTGTATGATTTTAGGTAATGAGAATGATCGTTGACAATGGATATTTTTGTGGGTGTGTGTTTTAAGTTTTGAAGGTTGTTTTTGGTTATAGTTAGAAGATTTTCTTTGTTTTTGGGGTTTTATACTACCTGGTTGTTTAAATTGATTAGTTTGGTGTGTGTGTTTTTAAGACGTGATTAATATTAATGTAGCTGATTGCTTTTAGTTTTAGGGGTGGATTTAGTTTTTGATATTTGTATATTGTTAAAACTAAAATGAAGTTTGTGTCTCTTTTTTTCTTTTCTAAAAGGTGATTGGTGATGAGTAGTGGGTAGGGAAAATAATTATCATATATTTTATATTAGTGTGTATTAAAATTTGATTTTTCTGTTGCTTTCTATTTTACTTTGCTTTCTGAATGGGATTTTCTAATTGGAAAATAACTGATGTTAAAAAATATATTTTAAATTGGTTTTTGAAATATATTTACAAGATTTTTAAATTGGAAAATAATTGGTATTCCAAATGGTTTCTATATTCTTTTTATAATCAAATATGTCTCTCTTGAGATTACTAAGTACTTTTGAGTTTACAGTGTTTGCTTAAGGTGTTTTACTACCAATTTTTTAGTCAAACTAAATGTGCATTTATAATCTTTCAAGGACAATTTTTATGAGTAACAATAATTTTTCCAATGCTCAAAACACACCTTAGAAAAATTTAAGATTTCTCTGTAGGCAATAAGATAGTTAAAAAAAAAAAAAGTACAAATCCAAAATTGATGACCACCTACTTATTTCCTAAAAGAAAAAAAACATGAAACTATTTAAAATAGAAAGAAAAAAGATACACATAATTGATATTTATATATTTTTGTATTTCATTTATTATCCATTCGTAAATATAACCTATGGATTTTTACATCAGTCTTAATTTTATCTTTCGCCAATTGTAATTTGATATGTAAATAAAAAATATTGTTTTACTGTAAGTTTATTAATTTATTTTTTACTATTAATAGGAAGTTTTTTTTTTTGTTTTTAATATATATTTTATTTATTTAACTTTAGTTATAAGAAATAGCATTAAGCACATGATATGTAAATATTCTATTTATAAGTTCATTATTTCTTATAATATACAAATAAAAACCTTTATATATATATATATATATATGTATATGCTTATAAATAAAAATATGTATATTTTACAAACAAATAAAGGACATGTGTTTTTATTTTAATGTAAATTTTCTTTTTTCAAGTAAAAGAGCATTCCTTAAAGCACAAACACCATAGCTGTGATAACTGCAATAATGATATTCTGGATAATTTAATGCCATCTGTTTGAAGCTTTTACACCCAGTATCTTCAATATTAAAAACTCTTTTTTGTAGCATTTTTTCTAACCACTTTCTTTTTTCTTCACCCTTAATATAGATTTTCGAATATTTTACATTATCTTTTAGAAATTTGCATACACTCCCGAAAGATACTGATCCATCATTCCAATTCAGATGATGGTAATTTCTTATTAACCAATTCGCTTCTTGCTGCTTTTTTGCTGATAAGTATTTAAAATCGAATGGTGATTTTATGATGAAATTGTTGTGTTCCTTAGAATTGAAAACAATTGCTATTTCCTTTGCAATGAATCTATTATAGTTATCCTTAAAACCTTGCAAGTCGACGAAAATTATATTATCTCTCATATTTTACAATTTACAAAACTTTACGAACTTGTCCTTTTAATGGTATATATTCTATTATGCGATCGTGAATGAGAATACAGTAAGCTGATGTATTAGCAGGAATGTTAGTAGCGGTTTCAAATTCAATTTTTATATCAATAGGTCCGCTACCGATAGATTCGTTTTGATAACTGACATCTATTACTATTATTGGTGCTTGGTTTTTGAACTCTTGTGATGTGAGAAGTGGTTGGGGTTCCTTAAAGTAGTAGTTTTGTTGAAATCTTAGATACATATCATATAAAACAGCATAACGTTCATTTTTAAATTTTATATTTAGATCATCGTAAGGATATGATTCTGAATTTAAATGCACTTTCAAATTAGTTAAATCACAATGTACAAATTTATTTTCATGTTGAAAAGCAATTAGAATGAAACGGGGGCGTTCTCTATTTGCAGCCATTTTAACATTCCAAATATGACTAGTTCCTACATTGAGTTGTGGATTAATATGACAATCCCAACTACGAAATGCCATGGGTATAGAAGCACCAGCATTAATTAATTTAATCATATTCAATTTACTTAGATCGGATAGTTGTACATGGGGAATTCTCCATGAAATATTTTAAATTCTCAATTTGGCTTTGTCAGTGGAAACACTTGAATACAAAAGATCTCCATCATTCTTGTTGCGCAAAAGAATTAACTCATGTTTACCATTTAATATGATTTTATTATAGTCTTCAGCAAATCCTAGAAGAATTTTAAGAGGCACATAGAAATTAAAATAACCATTTATAAGGTTAACATTATCAATTTTGTTCCATCCAGCATTGTGCATGCCAATGCTTTCTGTTGGTGATAAAGAAACTAAATTTTTTATTGTACTTGAAGTCCCCAAATGCCTTGTATGATCAATTTCAATACCATTAAGTTCATATCGAATTTCATCAAAGAGATATGCAACAAAATTATTTTTAACCTTAAAATTGGATGAAGAAGATTCAAATTTTTTATTGTTATCATCTACAATACAGCCTTCTACGTATATAAAACTTTCACTAGGTAGAATATATAAATCTTGATTTTGTATTGAAATGCGGATTTCATCATTATTATTATAAGATTGTAGGTATGGTGTATATGTGTGGTAATCCTTTTTAATTATACTTTCATCCGATAAGGGTTTATCAAGAACATCTAATATTGAAGACATTATTTTTTCAATATAAATTTCAGAGACCTAAGAAAATTTTTATTCGCTTGAGATAGATTGCTTCGTTGTAATGACCTCTTTAATTGAGATTTAGGTTGCAAGAATATTTTAGGTGCGTATGTTATTTTGTTTTTGTATATTATCATTATTTAGTCGCCCTTAAATGTATTCGAATTGTGATTTGCTCTTTTCGGAAACTAATTAAATCTCCGTGCTGATCAACTACACGTAAAGTTAGTGAGCTTATCTCTCGGCAGTTCACTGGTAAATAAATAAGATTTCTCGGATTCTCATCAATTTTATACCCTGGTGGTACGTTAATCCCAAACTCATGTAGTGTATGTGATGGACAAGTATTCATATAAGTATTTGCTACTATATTACACTCAATTCGCAAGAGATTGACTTTGAATATGTTAACTGGAAGATCTGAGTAGTGATCCTCATTAGCATGTAAAACTTTTTTATTGAATCCTAAAAGTTTTCCAATAGTATTGCTCTTATTAAAATATATATGCTCTTTCGAGCTTCTAATTCTAACTTGCATCGTGGTGTTTTTAGCTTCTATATCAATTTCATTTTCTGAACTATGACTTTTGTATTGTTCTTTAATGTAATCAGCTATATCATTTAACTCATAAGATCCAATTGGTATTTCAATTAGATGATCACCTATATGAAAATGATTGTTATATATGTCCACATTTGGAATACTGTTGTAGGAATGAAAGTCAGTTAAAGCACACTCATAATCCCCATTCAAACAAATTGGAGGAAAGTAATTAGCTGTTAGCTCCGATGACGTAGAGTTCAAACTTAACGTTATTGACATTATGACATTTAAAATGTAAATAAAGAAAACTTGGCACAATACTCGTTTATTTATTCGTTTTATTTTTTCTATTTTGGATATAAAAACTTACTAAATACATTTTTTTTTTTTTTTATTTTTCTTAAAATTACAATATTTCATTTTTATTAATCCAAGAATTGTGTTGATTTGAAAATCCCAACCATTTTACATATGCTTTCTCTCCTCTAGTTTTAAGAACTTTTTCAACTAGAAATATATCGGAAAATTGAGTTTTGGTAAGTTCTTCATCATAGAATCCACCTTTAATAGGATTTCCTCGATAGTCTTCCAATAGGTATGTTGTTGGATATGTATTTTTAACTGTTTTAATTTTAAAAATTTCGGTTGTCCAATTTGGGGTATACCCCTTTTCAAAAATGTGTTTATATTTACTAATGCGTACATAATCTCCTACATTAAATTTAGATACTTTGTAAATTTTTATGTGGTTGTAGGCTGTATTTAATAATTTATATTCATTTGTAGAATTGACTTTAATTGGGGGCATTTTAATAGTGCTGTGTACTTTTCTATTATATGTATCGATTAAATCCTTCTAGATACCAAGCCAATAATATGAACCATTAAAACTAAATTCTTTCCACATCATTCCTTTTAATGTTCGATTAAATCGTTCTACTATTGACGCTTTCATTCTACTAAACGTTGAGTAGTGATTAATATTATATTCATTCATAAGATTTGCAAAATGTTTATTGAAAAATTCTTTGCCATCATCGGTCTGCAAGTTTTTCGGTATCCGACCCAATTTGAAGATTCCTCTCATAACTTGCGTCACCTCTAGTGCAGTTTTATTTTTAAGTGGTGCAGCCCAAGCATATTTTGAGAATGTATCAATTACAGTTAGCAGATATCTATAATTTTTATTATATAAGGCATAGTTCCCCATTTCAACTAAATCTGCTTGCCAAAGATCATCTATACCCTTCATCACAACTCTTCGACGTCTAAAATTTTTTCTTGCTTGTTTATGTAGCTCATTTACTAAGTCTCTTTTTAAGCTTGTCATTATTTTCGAATTGGATTGTTTTCAGTTGATACATTTAAAGCAACTGATATAACCATATCCCTAGGAATTTATATTCTTCTCATTAGTATTTTATATAGATTCGTATTCGTAATTCTTCAAGGTATTATTTATTTCTTCACTTTCGTTCATTGATATGAATGTATGATTTTGTACTTCATAAATTTGTTTACTTAACTTTTCAATTTGTTTATCAAAAAGTAATTTTATATCATTAATTTTCTCATGAATTTCATCAATAACTCCTTTTAAATGTATAACTATTTCTTCTCCAGATTTTGTAATTTGAGATTGCAAAAACATTTTATTGATAGCGTCACTGTCTTCCAAAGCATTCGCCACATTTTTAATCCTCTTGCTTTGTACGTCAATGTTGTTAGTTGTATCCATAAAAAACCCCAACACTTTAGATACATTTTTCATTGAAATATTATCGCTTGTATCATTGAGGTAGTGTCCGAATTTATCGATGGACATGATTCTATTAGACTATTTTTCAATTATATTTGCTTCATACAATTCTTCAATAATTGATACAATCTCGTTGTTATGATTAGTGTGGCCTGCACCTTGCGATGCGAGTAATAGTCTAAGTCGATCTACCAACTCATTTGGATCATCCCAATATATATAGTTTGGTTTATGAGAGTTTAGGTTCATCAAACCATTTCCCGTGTAATTACCCTTTCTTGAAATTGGTGATGGTATTGCCAAACTACTCTCGCTTTTTTCTTTAAACAATTTTCCAATAATATGTTTGTACTTATATGCTCTCGTTCCTTTAATTGGACCAGCAGATTTGTAGTCTCTCCTGTGAGCATTAGTGTTGATTAGTATATTTTTGTAGATTTCTAGTTCAGATTTGTCATAGTTTTCTGGTGTTTTGTGAAACATTAAGGAGAACAAACCTGGTGTTAGAGCCCATATTTGATTTCCAATTTCAATTTTATCTTTGCTTATTTTGATGTTGCTGTCACCGAATTTCCATTCATTATTAAGACCCTTATGAGGACCATAGAGAGTATCTAACTCATTTCTATTTTCCAAAATTGATAAGTCATTGTAAGACTCTTCATTATTTGAATTCTCTATAGTTTCAGACTGAGAGTAAAAATCATCATCATCACCATTATCATCATGAATAGCATCAAATGATATCCCTTTCTTAAATGATGTTTCTTCTATAACTTTCTTTGGGGTACTTGTCTCTAAATTGAATTGTGACTTGTTAAAGGGTAATCTTCTAATATTTTTATTTTCTGTTTGAAATTCATGGTTTTCTGTTTTCGGTATTTTTTTAAAGTTAGAGATATGAGTATTAATAATTGTTTTTAGGGGATCTGTTATAGGTTTAAATGTATCTTTAAGTTGTTCTTGTGTATCTACGTCATCAATTTTTATACTGCGTAACTTTTTCTTTAATACATTTCTTGTCCTTATCAATTCCTTTAAAACTTTTTCATCCATTTTCATTTAGCTCTTCTATGTAGTTTTATAAATAAGTTGATAAAACACAACAAAAAATAAACCGAATTTATAGAGCGAGATAGGTTATTTCACTAAAAAAGTTGTTATAGTATGTTTAAAACTAGGTTTAGCACTAAAATATATGTGCTGATTGAAGTACTTTATATTGTTATGAAATAGTCAAATAGCTTTCTGTAGCGCCCATTATTTATTTCATCATCTTTACTTATCATCAAAAATCCAAATTTATCCTTCCAACATTCTTGACAAATTTCATGAAACTTCTTAAAATCCATGTCACTCGAAACATGATCTCTATAAACATGTTTCATGTTTGTTTCATCTTGTTTAAACATTATAATAACATTAGCATTGTCTCTAATCAAATGCTTAGGAATTCTTGTATAAGTTTGACATAAATAAAAAGAATCAACATTTTTATGTCGACCCATGCAAAAAAATGCGCGTATGTTATTCTGCTTCTCACACGCAACATCATCAAAAATCATTATTGAGTTGCTTTTAGCTTCATTGGGAGATATTACAACTTCATTATCTGAAAACGTGTAATATCCCATCCCTCTAATTGGGTATATTAGCTTCCTCAAGTATTCATACTTTGGTTGGTATAGTGACTTTGAATATAAGTAGATGTTTTTAAATTTAAGACCATTAGGACTTTCTAACAAGCTTATCATAACATTAGTCTTTCCACAGTTTGAAGGACCAACTATAAGCGCGCGAATAGTATTAGGTAATAAGGAACTATGTCTTGTTTTGGGGTTGACACTCGAAGAAGTATCAATATTGCGAACAAAAATTTGTTTATGTTGTTTAACTAAACGCATTTTTATAACTGAATGTAATAAAAAAAATGTTTTATTTTAGTACTTATTATAGAATAAAATGGTTATACTATATAACCAGGAAGTTAATTATAACAAAACATTCATTGGAGAAGGTTTAGTAGATAATATAATAAACTCCTTGCCTGTTGAAATTCATCTTCCTGGCTATCAATATTGTGGACCTGGAACGAAACTAAAGAAACGTCTAGATCGAGGTGACAGAGGAATAAACCCTTTGGATGTTGCTTGTAAGGATCACGATATAGCTTATTCCAAAAGTAAGGATATAAAGAAAAGACATCAAGCGGATAAAATTCTTGAACATAAAGCTTGGGAAAGAGTTTGGTCAAAAGACAGTAGTCTTGCCGAGAAATCGTTTGCATATTTAGTTACTAACACGATGAAAGCTAAAACCAAATTTGGTTTGGGGATGAAAAAAAAGGCGTGTGTAAAACCTTCAAAAAGAAATAATTCAAATGGAAGAAAGCTTTTCATTACATCAATAAAAAATGCAACAAAAATAATAAAAAAGGAAAAACCTGAAGATATTAATTCTGCTATTAAGATTGATCGTAAAGCTATTAACAGATCGTTTAAGGGGAAAAAGTCTCAAGTTATTGTACCACGTATAATTAATGTCCCAAAAATTGGTGGGGTATTACCTATAATTCCAATTCTTACTGCCTTGAGTGCAATTGGAAGCCTAGCGAGTGGAGGTGCTGCTATAGCAAAAGCTGTAAATGCTGCAAGGAATGCCAAACATCAACTTGATGAGGCAACAAGACATAATAAAATTATGGAACCTGTAGCAATGGGGAAGGGTCTTTACCTAAAACCATATAAGAAGGGATATGGATTGGTTTACGATAAAAATCCAAAAAACTTTTAAAAATGCTACCTGATAGACCATTAACGGATGTCGACTTGAGAAAATTTTCAACCAATATTTCACACTTTAGAGGAGTATTTATGTTGGATACACTACCAAAACGACCGAGGAAAAGAGAATGTGGTATCATCAATTTAGATTTATCATCAGGACCTGGAACACACTGGGTGGCATATTACAAAAACAATCAGCAAAAAGAATATTTCGACAGCTTTGGAAATTTACATCCTCCATTAGAATTAGTTAAATATTTAGGAAAAAATATAAAATACAACTACAATCAATATCAGAAGTATAATACATTTAACTGTGGTCATTTATGTCTCAAATTTCTGTATGAAATAACGAAATGGAAATAAATTAAACGACAAAAAATTAAATCTTTGAAACTATGTGTATATTTTATTTTGCTTGGTTTATTATATAATTTTTATTTGATTAAATATTTTAAAAATTTATTCCCAGATGGGATACTGTGCATTAGGTATAAATTGCACAACCTCATCGAAGGTATTTAAAAATAAATTTTTCTCTCCCTCTCTGTACACGCAATATATTCCAGTACACAACGCGTTAACCTCCTCATCGGTGAGTGAATTGTATCGGTTTGGTAAAAACATGTTGTTGTCCAGCTCAATCTGCAGACAAGTACCATATTTGGTTGTCACCCGTTTTGCATTTATGATTGGGTATTTGGATGAAATTTTGAGATCCTTGATGTGTATCATCGTTTTATTATTAAGACCATTAAATTTTTTAATTAAATTTTTGGTGGAATCCATTTTTTTTTTAACTTAACAGCTTGACTTCTTTTTTTATTATAATACTCTAAAAATATTTCCACCTATTTATCTTTAAATAAAATTGATAAAAATCATAGGTATGAATATGAGGAAAAGAGATAGTCAAATTCAATATTGAAATAAAATCTAACCGTAATATTGGATCTTGTAGAAGTAAAAGAAAGAAAAGGTAAAGGTGGAGTAAATTATTACATCAATTCTTTAGAAATTAAAACACAAATGTTAAAGTGAGGGAGTGAAAGAGATAACAACATTCGTTGTAAAGAAATATGGTGTAATATAAAAAATCTATTGAAAATTTTCATGCACCCAACTTATGCATAAAAATCGTAAATATCTATTACTCACCAAAGTACCATCGAGCGAAACGAAGAAACGAAGAAAGAATCAATATGACCCCACTTTGTATAACAATTGAAAATTTCTTAAATAACTTTAAAGAAATTTTGTTATATGAACATAAAGAGGCCGTGGATTTTTTTATTTCAATGCTGGAAGAAAATAAGGAATATGGTGTGGGAGATGGAGAAGAGGATGTCAATCGAGGTCATTTCGCATGTTGCCCTTGGTACACCGAAAGCTGTATGGAAGGTCCAGACACATGTAGGTGTACTTACTTTCACATTAGAAAAACTAATGTGTTAAATATAATAGATCTATATAATAAGATATTCAATGTTAAAGAAAATTAAATAAATATGCTAAATTTTATTTTATTCATTTTTTATTTTATAATATATTATTAATAATTTTTCATACGAAATTTTGTAATAAAATGTCTTATGTAAATATTTATAAAAAAAAAAAAAAATACTAAAAAATAAAAATATATCGTATAAAAATGAAAATATTCACTATCTTGGTTTTTTTTTTTTTTGGAGATTATAATAAAATAGGTAATAAAATATAATTGGTTATTTATGATGAATCTATATTAAACTCTTAATTTTTATGATAAATAGCACAACAGGAAAAAAAAAACAACATTGTGAATGAATTCATTGGTTAATGTGTGTGTGTAAATGATACCCAAATTCTTGGTACCAGAGATATTTATTTATTTATTTTAAAAATATTATTCCTTTTAAAACCCACAAAAATCAAATGTCTTGTTTTTATTTCTACCTTCTTTTTTCTTTTGTGTGTTATTTCTTCCTATTTTCTAATACTTGTTCTTCCTTAGTTTTGTAACCTATGTGCATGTATGTGTATAGGAATTAAAAAAGGACCAAATTCTAAATTATAATACACACACACACACAACACCTGCACACATTTCATTTCTTCAATCATTACGTGATTAGGATATGAAATGAAATAATTACGTATGGGATGATCATGCTCATTCATGTTTATATATTCAGTGTAAACTATTATCATAAAATAAAGATTTAATTCTTAGTAGTCTGATTAAATCATGATCGTTCATGCTTAAAAATTAAAATATTATTGATTATTATGAAATAAATATGCTACATACATAGCTAGCTAAGTTTAAACTGAACTATCAATATTACACCTGCTCTTCATTTTATTCTTTAACACTAATGTGATTTCAATTAGAAATAAAATAATAATTATTAGCGTTGTTATCATGTTTATTCATGTTTAAAAATATTACCGGTTATTATGAAATAAAACGAGCAACATACGAATTACCAATGTAACACCTGAACTTGAGATTATACTGGAGGAAATATACTAAATACTTTTATTTTAAGTTATACTGTTTTATTATGTTTTCTTAATATAAAGATATTTAAAGTATGAAACAAACGTCAGTTTATGTTTTAATTTCAATGAGTATGGAGAATAGATTAAAAAATTTGTTGCAGCATGGTGAAAGACGAAAGTCTCAGTTATATGATGTTGTGTTTGAATTTGAATACTTCCTTAATTTAAAATTAAAGATTTCATGTGGATTTTCTACAACATTAGGCTTTAAACCGATTGTATGGCTGCATTATAAGCAAAAGCAGTTTATTGGATTGGATAGAAAGGAGTGGTTACATTTAATGAGCTACAAGGAGTATATCCACAACATGCTGAATCATAGTGATTTTTTAAATTCAATAAATCTTATTGATAATGAAATTGATACGGACGTGCATTACAGTTTTCATCACAAAAGAGGTGTATGTTATTTAGTTGTTAAACAAGGAATTTATAAAATAAAAATTGATTCAGATACTTGGAAATCATTAACTCGAATTGGAATATTTTTAACATCAATATTATGTTGGAACAGTATTCTGCGTAAACAAATACTTCATTTCTACTACGAGTATTATATACCGACTTGCTCTGCTTTAAACAAAACGAATATTCAGTTGTGTGAAATAAATGGGATACAGGAAAAAGACATACAAATTGAATTGACACTGCTCTGTTATGAAATTGGACAAAAAATGAAAGATAAAATTAAGACTGATGTAAAAATCCATAGGTTATATTTACGAATGGATAATAAATGAAATACAAAAATATATAAATATGAATTATGTGTATCTTTTTTCTTTCTATTTTAAATAGTTTCATGTTTTTTTTCTTTTAGGAAATAAATAGGTGGTCATCATTTTTGGATTTGTACTTTTTTTTTTTTTTTAACTATCTTATTGCCTACAGAGAAATCTTAAATTTTTCTAAGGTGTGTTTTGAGCATTGGAAAAATTATTGTTACTCATAAAAATTGTCCTTGAAAGATTATAAATGCACATTTAGTTTGACTAAAAAATTGGTAGTAAAACACCTTAAGCAAACACTGTAAACTCAAAAGTACTTAGTAATCTCAAGAGAGACATATTTGATTATAAAAAGAATATAGAAACCATTTGGAATACCAATTATTTTCCAATTTAAAAATCTTGTAAATATATTTCAAAAACCAATTTAAAATATATTTTTTAACATCAGTTATTTTCCAATTAGAAAATCCCATTCAGAAAGCAAAGTAAAATAGAAAGCAACAGAAAAATCAAATTTTAATACACACTAATATAAAATATATGATAATTATTTTCCCTACCCACTACTCATCACCAATCACCTTTTAGAAAAGAAAAAAAGAGACACAAACTTCATTTTAGTTTTAACAATATACAAATATCAAAAACTAAATCCACCCCTAAAACTAAAAGCAATCAGCTACATTAATATTAATCACGTCTTAAAAACACACACACCAAACTAATCAATTTAAACAACCAGGTAGTATAAAACCCCAAAAACAAAGAAAATCTTCTAACTATAACCAAAAACAACCTTCAAAACTTAAAACACACACCCACAAAAATATCCATTGTCAACGATCATTCTCATTACCTAAAATCATACACAATTTCCCAATGTAGGTGTTTAACACACAAAAAATTCCAATTGGAATTTTCTCATATACATACATACAAAATCAACCCTCAAAACTACAAAAAACACATAAAGAAACATAATTATCAAAAATTGTTGATGATCTCTCATAAAAGTGGGCGGAGCTCTAGAGCCTGTCTCTTCCTCTCTCTCTCTTCCTCTCACTATCTGTCTCTCTCTCTTCCTCTCTCTATCTGTATCTCTCTCTCCTTTGATTGACTAACATAGAAAATAAATGACAATTGCTCTCTTCTGATTGGTTAATACAAAAAGTGGGCGGGAGCAAAATATGCCACGCCCTTGGAGCATTGGTTTGTATGAAAAAAGTGTCACCGAAGGTACACAAATATACTACTACGGATCACTAAACTACATCGCCCAGCGTTTTATAAATACAAGAACAGCTCGTGATTTGTTAGTGGTTGACGAAATATGCTCTATAAAATTTAATTTAGCATCCAGTAAAATACCAAGCTCAGAAATTACAGTCACTTTGTCTAGTGCATGACTATTTAAAATATATTGCACGTTTGTATGACATCTTCGGAAGAAACACATTTTTTTGTTTGCACTTTTTAAGGTTCAACTCCATAAGGTTAATATTACACCAGGAACTAAATGCATCTAAGTCTTTTTGCAGAAGAATATAATCAGCGTGACGATTTTATGTGCGAAAAATATTTACGTCGTCTGCATACAATAGAACGTTTGAGTGTTTAATGTTTTTCGGTAGATCATTAATAAACAGGGAAAATAACAAAGGACTCAGATGGCACCCTTACGGCATGCCGGATGTAACCGAAATTCCTTTGGAAGTATGCGTTTTAAAACGAACGTTTTGAGTTCTATTTGACAGGTATGAATTAATCCACATACGGCAATTGTCCGTAAATCCCATAAGATCAAGTTTCTTTATTAGAAATTTATGATTGACTTTATCAAACGCTTTACTAAAGTCGGTGTAAATAGCATCCGTTTGTTTATGTTGAACAAATTCTCGATTGACTAATGTTGTTAACTCCAAAAGATTAGTAAATCCATTTTCAAAAAAAAAAACAACACCGATCATTTCCGCCCAATGGTAATCTCTTCTGGGCTTTCTAAAGTAATGCACGGTATGACAAGTATGCGCAGTATTTAAAAAACCTATGGAGTCTTCTGTTAAGGCCACAGTAAAAGATTGGAGCTAACAGACCAAAAACGTTCTTTCCTGATCCATCTCTGAACTAAGTTCGTACGAATAGAGTTTATTTTAATGCTCGTAAGACTCAATGTCATATGTTTACGTTCAAAAGTGCGTTTGAAAACGATTAAGCTTTAAAGTGACTCGGTTTATTAAAGATATACAATAGACACTTAGTTTTTAATTTGAACTAAGTTTCCTGTCGACATACATATTTTCTTTAAATTTTAATGCAGGAAACTTTAAGTCAAATGTCCACAATCTTCTTCTCATAACATAATTTTATACCTCCAAGACTATGCATTGCTCGATTGAGCAAAAAAAATCTGGACTGAATATTAACTCGTGAGAAAATTGTACTCAAAAACCACAATGCATTGAAAATTAGAATGCTGTTTGGATTTTTTTAAGTGAATTTAAGAAAAAATTTTATGTCAACAGCAGAAAAATTATACGTACGTCAACAGCAGCATACCCGGGTATACACGTACCTTTTATATGGGAATTTCTTTGTTATTAATTATGTTTTTGATTTTTGTATGTATGATTATTCAGAATAACGAATAACATCTGAAAATGAAAAAAATACTATAGGTCTGTCGTCTCACCACAGACTGCCTGGTGACTTACCTGCAACATATTGAGATCTGGACGTAGTATACAAGATTTTTAATTTCTGATGAATGTGCAACATAATTATTCCGGAAAGAAATAGGAAAACAACAGCGAAAAGAGATTTTTATGCATATTTGAATCTCCATTTGACAACGGAAACACATACCAGCAACGTAAATAAACAAAGCGGCAGCAATAACGGACATATTTTTGATGCTACACAATAAATAAAGTAGCAGTTATACAGCAGGAGCCAACGTCACTTGCTGAACAATTGTATGCTTTCCGTGGTGGTATTGTTTTCACTCAAATCATACCATCAAAACCCACCAAATACGAAACAAAAGTGTGGTGGGTACGTGACTTTATTTCGCCTTATACGGAAAAAATCTACTCGACAGTGGCGGCATCCAGTAAACAGAAAAAAACGTAAGTCGAAATGTGCTGAAGGACTTTTACGTCGACCTTTTTCGTAAAAGTGGACGAAACATTGTGTTCGACAACTTTTTACCAACTACAATTTGAGCACCAATAAAGAAGAAAATTTGTGCCGAAAAATTTGGTATTGTAAAAGGACGTTTAGTTGAATCCACTATATTCGATTTTAGCAAAAAAACTACAATGTATCCTACTTGACCAAGAACAAATCAGTTGTAGTCCTTTCCAGAATGCATAACAGAAGCGAAGTAGGAGGTATAAAGAAGAACCCATGATATTAGACTAGAACAAAGGTAAAGGTGGCGTTGATAACATGGACAAATGTATTTTAGAATATTTAACCAAACGGCGAACAAATATGTGTCCTTTGGAGTTCTTTTGTGCCTTTGTTGTATACATAATGTACTTGGAGAACAATTCGGCGTCTAACTGCATAACTAGAATATTTTCTACACGAGCTATAAACTATGTACCTTTGAAGGAACATAGATGTTGCACTGCGTTGCAATAGTTGCCACAAAAATTTTTGATTTTTTTAACTTTTCAACTACACTTGTATGTATGTATGTTTATATGTATGAATCTTCTATTTTTTAATTATACTTTTATTATAGTGATATTTTAAAGATTTACGTATGTAAAAATAAAGATTGCTTTTTAATTTTATGCAATTAGTATGTATGCAAAATTAACACATTTTCATGTATTTTCCTAAACATACCCGGGTATGTAGCTGTTGAAGTAAGGGGTAGGATTCGAAAAGTGGACATATCTCTGACCTGAGTGGTCCAATAACACTAAATCATTGGAGTATGATATCAAATGTATTTGTTAAGGATATCATGAAATTTCAGATTAATTGGGGCGCTACCTTTTGAGATATTGTGGATTTAAAACGCAAAACATACCCGGGTATGTTGCTGTTGACATAAAAGTTAAGCAACAATTTGTTATACGATAAAGTATGTACGGGTAAGTGATTGGACTACTCCAATGAAAGGAGTAGTTGCATTTTAAAAGATTTTAAAGGATTTTGAACAGAAGCTTTAGGAGCAAAATGTCACCCTTGTAGATATGATAAAATCATTACTAGCACCTGAATTATCCAGATGTTAGACTTATCACTGAGTGAACACAATATATCAAACATCGTTCTTATGTATTTTGCGATTACAGGCTAGACAGTATCGTATTCCTAACGCAGTCCAGGTTCAGATTGTTGCAGAGCCGTGCAGTCGCAGTGAAGCTGTTGAACTTACTATTCCTACTCCTTATCATAACATCTTCTGCAGATATCACCAAGTGAGATTGCGATACGCTTAGAATTAAATCTATTTATACATTGCCTCCTAAAAGCGATATAAGATTTTCCCATTATTTCCTTCGTTCTTTGCTTATGAAGTAAGGTCCAAAATCCTCACTTAGCTGCTAGCCGTTTGTTTTAGCCCTCATTCCCGTAACTTGTTTGAAAATTCCTGCAGGGTGTATTGATGCTCCTCCACGCATTTACCACGTACCGCACATTAATTAGCTATCTCATTTTCATAACAATATAAATTTATTGGACATGGTACTTAGAGACAGTGTTGGCACACGCAGAATAGAGGAATCTCTGATGAAAATCTTTTTCTCCCATTTCTTTCGTATTTGTTTTTGATTTTTCCAATGTTAATTTATGTCTGTATTATATCTGTAAGTAAGTCCAGTCTGACTTCTTTAATTAAACTAAAACAATATACAGGAAAAAGGTTTGCTGATGATCTGGCCTGAGCAACCAGTGAAATACGTATAGGGACTAGCTCTTTTCCCCCAACAAATAAATTGCATTTTTATTATAAAACGTTATGGGTAATTAGCATAATATTAAATAATTAATATTTAAATTCCCAAAAAATTTTATTAATAATATTTAAATTAAATTTTTCAGATTTTACCTTAATTTTTATTGAATTTTGTGGTACTAGCACTAGTACTGGTGGGGTACCACCATAACATATAAATAAGTACGCGACATTTTTTCAACTTATTCTAAAAAGGGATATTACTACTTTTTTTATTTAGTTCTCTTATGTTGATTAGGAATTTCTATTAATACTCTCAAAATGCGTTTAGAGTATAACACATTCGGTAATTTTGTTCGACTACACTTTTTGCTTGTTTGTATGTTCGCACATGGGAAAATTTAAAATTTTTTTCTTGTTATTATTTCTAAAATTTTAGAAGAAAACTTCCCACAAGACGAAGCTAAAGTTGTAAACGTTTGTTAATTTCTTATTGTATAAGTATTTTACAATGAAACTGAAAGGTTAACGTTATCGCTACAACTTTATTCGCTCTATTGCTAGACAGTATAGAGCAATTTTGTAATTGTTTTAAATTACCCATAGCTTAGTAACATATTATTAAAATTAATAATAGGGAAATTTATTACAAATACATTTATATACACACAAACCTATAGTTATATATTTTACTAGCTGTACCCGCCACGTCGTGGGCGTGCTGACAATATTTTGCTCGATTTTGCTTTGAAAGTATTCCACATCAATTGTAAGACTCTTACTTTTATAGAGTAAGTAGCAGGTATAAAAGAAAAATGCAACTTAACTAAGAAGAATCTAACAATAACAGAATTTTAAAGTCACATTCAAGTCTTAGTATTCTTACCAAATTTTAAAAATTAACCCTTAATAACAAAAACAATGTAATCACATAATTAACGTACGCGACTTAAAAATATTGTTGCGTTTTATTTATTCAACAATGGGATCTTTCAAATTTAAGCACGTAAATAATTATTTTAATTTAAGAACACTTTATTCAGCTTTGTATAAATAACTATTATTGACACTTTCTAACTTATCTACAAATCACCGTTCACGTACATTTTAAAATAAATACTCACTCGCAACCTGTGTACAACATACATATATGAGCTGCTTAAGAAAATTCTGTAACAACAACTAAGGCAAAATTAGCACACTGGGAAAGACTCGATTATAAAAAAACAACAACAGCTCGTTTCTTTTAAGTTTTTGCAACAATGTAATTTCAGAAAGCAAAAATACAAATCAAATACAAATTATATTCAGTTGCCTATTTGGCGGTAATTAAAATTTTGACAGAGCCATTTGTGTTTAAAATATCCCACTTTCAAAAATTAAAGGTGAAGTACTAAGAATAAAAAAAAACCGGAAAGCGTATTTTACGACGCCCACTGCTCCCATACCATCTGTTTTTGGCTAGCTTAAGCGTAATAACATGATAATATTACACACTGTGTAATTTTTTAAGTCATGGCA
Organism: Phasia obesa; assembly: GCA_949628195.1. Lineage (NCBI taxonomy): Eukaryota > Metazoa > Arthropoda > Insecta > Diptera > Tachinidae > Phasia > Phasia obesa. Next base: position 25,828,951 of record OX451218.1, on the reverse strand, counting down.
AAATAACCATATACGGACACTACTACGTCATAAAAGACCAAAAAAAAAGACCCCTGTCTCCCAGTTTTGCCCAAAGTCCTCCAGGTTTTTTTTTTATGGGCCCTCAAAGATGTGGTGCCTCGATGTCATTTTTTTCAAAAAAATGATCATTTACTCAAGCTCATATTTTGCAAACCTTTTGAAATTTTGATATACTCTCTAAGGCAAAGTTGTAGCTCTTGTCATAAAGAACAAATATTGTGAAGATATCAAATCAAAAAAACTTCATCTTCAAGGTCAAAATCGCAAAAAACTTTAAAAAATTAAATTTTTTTTAGCTTTTTTCCCCTGTTCAGGTCCATAGGTAACAAACCGTTCAAAATTCAAGGAAACCATCAACTACAAAAATGAATCTAAGATCTCAATAAATAACTTTCTAGAACATATGAACTTCCGCTTAGGTAGCCGCAAAAGTGAAAAATTTCCCGAAAATTTTTTAATTTAATTTGTTTTTTCTTTACTTCAACATTGAGATACTAGGGGCCTTTTTTTGGTCTTTTATCACGTAGTGGTGTCCGTATATGGTAATTTTTTTCCGTGTTGCACTGTGTTATTTTACTTTTTATGGGAGGTACCACTCTCACTATCCCAATCCAGTTTGTATTTTGTTAGACTATGCTCATTAGTATGGGAGTTGCTTGTTCAAAGTTTCAAGATTTTACCTATTGTAGTTCTCTAGGTACACGATAGTATTTGTACCACGCCCACGGTTCCAATTAATCCTGTGTTTTGGTAAACCCTCTATATTACTAAGGGATTAGTGGTGCAAAATTTCAATAATAGTTCACTAGCTATTTAATAAGTGGGCGTAAAAGTCGGCATAGTCAATTTTCCGTTCCATAAAAATATAAGTTTTGTTATGATGAAGATTTAGAAAAAAAAATTGGTGCAGCCGTTATTAAGTGATGCGAACGACATTTGATTTTATTAATATAGAGAATAAAGGGTATTTTTTAGAGAAAAATAACTTAATTAGCCATTATCGGTTGTTTTAAGGAAGCGATGGATCGTTTTCGCAATATGTCTTCTCCTAACGATAATAAGCATCCCGAAAAACAAACAGTACGCAGATAACAAGCAATAATCGAAGAAGACCATGAATCGAGCTGGTTAATATCTACACTTATACGAACTTTTTTCAATATTCTTGTCCATACGTATTTACGCTACTTACTATGTGGTTATGATCAGCCGGTTTATGCCAAAATAGCATTTACCTACATACATTTTAATATTGGCTGAACTGAAGCATATAACCATAACAATTTTTTTTAACCCGGTACATATTTAGAATAATTCTTATAATAAATAAATAATAAATTTTGAAAATCTATTTAAATAATATTTTGACAAAAAATAATTTAGATTGGTTTTTTATTTGCTGCAAAAGAAAAGAAGGTAAACAATGAACGCTTAATTTAAAAAAAAAATCGTTAAAAAAGCAATTTATATTTCCTGTTTTCTCTTCAAAAATGGATATTCGAACAATGTCATAAATAAAAGGTCATAAGTCATCCCTTATGCAATAAATTCCAATTTGATTGTGAGCAATATATTAACGAGCATCAATGTTATAACAATCTTTAACAGCGATATAAAGGGTGTTTAAATTTTAAGGGCCGATGTTGATTTTGAATAAAACACAAATTATTTAGGAAATTATTGTCATTTCTTTTTATTTTGGTAATATTGGTATGGTTCAATTATGTATGGAACAAAATATCGGCCAAATTGCCGCCGCGACCTCGGCGGCACACCTCCATCCGATGCTCCAAATTTTCGATGACGCTGAGGCATAATTGAGGTTCTATGTCGTGAATGTGCTGAATTATCACAAGGTGCAAGGTCGATCTCAACAGACGGAGTTTGGATAGTCTCCAAACCCTTAAGCAAGTGGTTATAATGTGGATCTAGGCTTGCCTTGGAAAGGCTTGCCATATTATATAAATTGCTACTCATTGTGACTGTATCACACATAAAAAGCGATTGATGGCAATCGTAAAGTGTTGTTATACTACACAATGGGGGCGCTAGTCTACGCCTAAGTTTCACTCGGTGGTAAGACCACCGTGAGGTTAGGCCGAGTAGGCAGGTACTCACGTTAATCTTGTTCCACAATACTTTAGCTCTTGAGTTGTTGCTGGCTTATCGACTCACATAGGGGTATTTTGCCAATCTAGCCGGACATTACTTTTTTTGAAGCTTATATTGGCTCTAAAAATGTACTGAGTGCCCCTAGGTTAATGAAACTTTGCAGAAAAATCTGTTATGGTCATGGGCTATAATATCTATAAAATAGGAATAATCGGATCAAGGAAAAAAGGTCCCTTCGGAAGAACTAATCCTACCTCCGAAAAATGAAAGTTTTTTTTTTTTGATTTTCCCGTCATTTTGTTTAGCAATTACAACTTTTAAGGTCAAATAATGTTCAAAAACTTAAAGTTGGACTCAAGAGATTCATTTTTAACCCCGCCCCCTTTTTTGGGCGCTGAAATTAAATATTATTTGAAAAAATAATGCATTTATTAAAAGAAATAGATTACATACTTCTTATAACCATAAACATTTATTTTATGGGCAGGGGGCCACCAATCCATGTTACCATCGTTGGTGTTTCCAAATCCAGCTTTCGATACACCCACTACTAGCCCTAATGGACTTCTAAATTTTTCCTGGATTTTTTTCCTTGCGTTTACAATGGCATTGTCCGCATTAGATTTATTTGCCATTTTTTCACTGACACTTTATATGACAGGTGTGATATGCTCTCAAATAGACGAATTCTGGCGTGTAAAGTAGATAGTCCGAAAGAAAGGGCATCTACGTCTATATCTCTTTTGATATTTAAGTTGTTTTTTGTACAGGTAATAAAAAATAAAAAACATCCACCTTCAGTTATTAAAAACCAAAACATTTTATGAATATACAAGGGTTTCTTACTCGTATTTACCTATCCAAGATAAGAAAAAACACAAAAAGGTAAAATTTGTAAAAAATCGCAAAAAATGGCGCAAATATGCGCAACGTTTTGTTTTTTTACAGCATAAAAAAAGAGATCGTAAATTTTGTAGTGATATATAACATTTTTAGGATCGCGATGGAGATCACTCTTAAAAAGCTTTTCACTTTTTTTATACCAAAAATTTTACAAAAAAAATCATTTTTTTAATTTTGAACGAAATATTTTATCATTAAAAAATAAAAAAAAAATTTTAAAAATTAACATAAGTAGCTACTACTACTAAACACTTTCACAGAAAAAAAATTAATACAAAATCTTTATTCGTTTAGCCATCAAAAATATATTGCAAACCTCTCAAAATCGTTTAAAGTCAATAAAAACGTATGCGATTTACTCAACTTTCCTGACTTTAACAGTGTCCCAAAACAACAAATCTCTAGCAAACGCCTTGAAAATTCACTATTCGATGCAGAATTTTGTTGTCTGTCGAGCTGCGTACTTAAATTTCTACATTTCTCAAAATTAATTTTTTGCCTAATGTCCGGCTAGATTGGCAAAATACCACTCTGTGCGAAGTACACCTTTTCTTTTAAATAATTCCAAAGAAAGAAGTCCAACGATGTCAAATCAGCTGTGTGGCAAGTGACACCTTCTTGTCACTTGCCCTTCCAATTTGGGCATAAAAAGTTCGTTATCATTTTGGAAAATATAGTCCCGATGACGCCGCCAGCCCATAAACCGCACCAAACAGTCACTCTTTGTGGATGCATTGGTTTTTCCACAAACACTCTGGGATTATCATTCGCCTAAATGCAGCAATTCTGCTTAGTGACGAATCCACTGAGGTGCAAATGTGCCTCATCACTGAAGATGACTCTCTTCGAAAAATGATCATCCAATTCATAATAAGCCTGAATAACCTGAGTAACACGTTGCACGATTATATATCTTTTTATGGTTCAAATTGAGTTAGTCTGAAATTAAGAAATGTCTGTATTAAAAGCAGAAAAAACATGACGTTTATATGAGGTTCACATTTAAAATCGGTCCTTAAAATTTAACCACCCGATAGAAAGGAATTACAGTGTCCATGCAAATAATGAAAATTGATACAAAGCCAGCAATAGCAAAAAGATATTGCACAGTGACAACAAGAGATACTTAGTACACAGAAAAAAACTACTTCTACCAATTAAAGGTTTTAATTGGTTTCAGATTAAAATCTATATTAATAATTATAATTCAATTAATTATTATTTGTTTAAATAGAAAATTGTTTTGTTTTGTTTTAAACAAGTATATATTGGAATCAATTAAAACATTAATTGAACCTTAATTTCAAACTAATTAAAACATGTAATTGGGGCAAAAATTTTTTCTGTGTAGCCAAATAAAAAATATTCAAACCACTTCTTACTATTTTTCACAATAACGAACCAATCTAATCCTTGAGACCTTGATATAAAGTGAATCATGTTTCATTAAGTAATTAAGTATTCCGTTAACCACATAGTCGTACCGGCTGGTACAAAACTACACAACCTCCACCTGTCATGTAGTTTTTATTTGGTCATTTAATCTGATGAATTTTATTTGGCACAAATCTTCCAAGATCTTTTAACCTGATTTCAATTGTTGATAATAGATGATACCCTTCTAATCGCACCAAATAAAAAGCTTCACCTTGTTAACATGGATGTTAGACTTTGGTTTCTACGTTACTAGTTGACCAGTTCGATTCCCACCCGTGTGTTTACTACAACGAGTGAAAGTCTGTCTATAATCTGTCAATTAATTTAGAATTTAATTTTTAATTGTAGTGTAACATTTAATAAAAGTAAAAAAAAAAATAATAAATTGATGCAAAAACAATATCGTTTTGTTCACTGTCACAATAGGTTTTTCTTTTTTAAAGATTAGTCTCCTACGTCACGTACGTTACTTTTAAATATAAGAGTGACAGTTTGATGTGGGTTTTGAAATGGCATATTTAACAAGGCAGCCTCACTACAGAGGGAAAATATTAAGGGGAAAATTTTTGATTTTTTATGTGGATTTAGACAGTTAAACTTTTACTAGTATTCACCTTCAATGGTAATTGAACTATCATACACCATATAAACGAATAATAATGTGACCCTTAATATTTCCCCTCCGCTCCGTATGGAGACTAGCTTGTTACGGATGATAGAAGACAAGATTACGCCATTCCAAATATAAAATTGAAATTTTGTGCGCTTGTCGGCCTAATGACGTCACGAAACATTCTTAATATTGGCTAATAATTCTGACTGAGAGTGTAACAATACATTATGAGAGTTTTTAATCATTCTTGCTTGGTACCATTATTGGCCAATTTTTTTTTCGAAATTGCTGCTTAAAACGCAATTGAACTCAAAGGCCAGAGCAATAGAGCCACAATTACGGATATGAAATAGCATAATGGAGCACAATGTCACACAAGTTATCAAAAAATCGATCTTTTGTAATCGTGTTATCATCCATATTTATAATGTCATTACAATCGACAGTTTGCGTACTAAGATTGGTATTCGTATTATCAGCCATCTTGGCGTTATTAATTGGCCACTGAAAATCGAACACCTTAGATATTTTCTTGTAATTTCGTTTCTTAATCTTTGAAGATCGATGCTGTGCTAATAATCCAGAAACAAAGCACACCATTAAGCCTAATATCTACAAAGTTTTAAAAAATTGGATTGAAAGGATAACCTAACATAAAGCCAGCCACGACATTTAGATTAATGAAATCGTGCTCCATAAATAATGGGAACGTTTTTCATTTCCAATAAAGCCATAATATATGTAACTAAAAATATTAACTTGCAATCTATCTATCTATCTATCTATCTATCTTCTATCTTCTATATATATGAAGCACAAAATGTGTTTGTTTGTTTGTCGGAAAGCTATAGCTGCCTACACCAATGAACCGAACTTTCTGAAATTTTCACAGTTTGTTACTAGATACACGGATGGTAAAATAGGTTACTTATTTTTTTGATATTCGACGTGGGCGTGGCATCTCCCATACAAAGTAAATATTTATCATCGTGTTTCTTGCTAACAGTAATAGGTAGCACCTTGAAAATTTTTAACCAGTAACCCCTATATTAATGTACATAATTTGGAGAGAGATGGATAGGATTGGAATAGCGGGAGTGGTACCTCCCATACAAAGTGCAAAATTATTATCCTGCATCTAGAGAACTGCACTGCCTTGGAATTTTGCGCTAATAACCATCATATTTACGTACATAGTTTAGCTAAACACAGACTGGATTGGAATAGCGGGAGTGGTACCTCGCATACGAAGTGAAAAATTATTATCGTGTTCTTGGCGAACTACAATAGATAGCGCCTTGAAACTTTGCAAGAGAAACCTTTTCAGACTAAAGCGCATAGTCTGACAAAAAAGAGAATGAATTCGGACAGTGGGCATGGTACCTCCCATACAAAGTAAAAAAATTATTATTGTGTACATAGAGAACTATAATAGGTATGGTCTTTAAAGTCGGTACAAGTAAAATCTATACCCACGCGTATACTATACAAAAGCATAGGATGAGTTGGGATAGTGAGCGTGGTACCCCCATACAAAGTAAAAAATTATTATCCTGTTCTAGAGCACTGCAATAGGTAGCGCCTTAATAAGATACATTGTGTAGAAAAAAAACACAGACTGAATTTGAATGGAGAGCGTGATAGCTCCTATGCAAAGTGAAAAATTGTTATCGTGTTAATACGTATAGTCTATCAAAAAACAGGTTTGATGGGCAACTTTTTGAGGCGTGCGTTTTCGCGTTAAAGGTTGGTCATACTTTTCTTCCAAGTGTTTTTATTGTATTTTTTGTGGATGGGTGTAGCGAAGAGGACCGGGGATAGCTAGTATATATATAGAGAAGTGTACACTTTGATGTCGCCACTAACTGCGTAAACGGGTCGACCGATATTAGCCAAAATTTTAGGTTATGTTGTTCAATCGTTGCTTCGATCGTCATATTATCAAAGGTACACTGATCATGTTGCAAAATTAACAACACATGTAGTCAGTTTGAGACAATTACGTTGTCGCTTTTATTGATAACTTTCGTTTACAATTTAAAAACGAATGTGGTTCAACTGATAACGCTAGGTTGTGAAGTTACAGGAATTTGAGGAAATTTAAAAGTTTTGACAACGCTCGTTTACAATTTATATACGATTGACAACGGCTAGTTGTCGAATTATACAAAGATGACGTAATTTAAAAATTTTAACAACTTAAGTAATGAGTGTGTTTATAGGCAAACTTAAAAATAGAAACAAGAGATTTTTACAAATTAATAAAAAAATACAAGAGGAACACATAACATTCAGAAGCTTGCGTTATTTAAATAAGAACGATTTAAAGAAATTTATGCCACCTCTTGGACTGTGTGTAGAGATCTGAGAAAAGTTGTTTGCTTGAAAAAAAAAAAACGGAGGTAATAAGTTTTACATGTGTGTCTTTTGATCTTTTTTGTTTTAATAAATTTCATAGCTTGAAATCGATGATGACACAAAATCAGTGCCATCCAAAGTCGTGGAGTGGTGGAGGCGCAGCGGGAATCCTTCAGGTACTCAGTCAAGTTGCTCTGAAAATGGAGGTGTTTTAACAAAAGTGAGATTAAATGAAATAAATATTATAAATTTATATAACATCTTATATTCTAACTATATATAATTAGGATTAGGATAGTCAATGCTTGAATATGCCCATCAAAATATTGAAATATTCATAATAAAGTCATTGTTGAAGATGTTTTAAGCAAGGATATAGGACTTTGCACGCAAGATTATAATCGCTTATTGAACCAAATTTTTACTTTCTTATTTATTGTATAATATTTTTTTATAATAAATTACGTTTATGTGTTTATAAAATATTGTATTTGCTTTTATTATTTTGGTCAATTGGGAAAGAGGTATATAATCGACGCCAGTAAGTTGTCAGTTTGACAACGATGCGGTGTCAACTTCACACAATTATGTTTTCAATTCAACGCCGGTATATTGTCAACACCGTCAGTTCGACAACGCTGAGGTCCTTATTTGATACCGATATGGCGTCACATTGTACACGTACGTTGTCAATTCATCAACGCTATCGTTGTCGCCACTTTGATACCATCCATATACAAAGTGACCACAAATGTGGTTGATACAATTTGACACCGTTTGTGATCATTTCGAACACGGATGGTATCATATTTTCTGTGGGTGTATGTATTACTATTTCTTTGCGTTTCCTTAATCACCTCCTCGATTGGTTGAACCCGATATGTGATGCTGTTGTTGAGATGTATGAAAATGCTTTGTCGCGACACTATAATTGTTTCTACTCTGCTGAGAGTGAAACTACAGGGTGCACAAAACCGAAAAAGATTAATCGTTTCGCAAGCACTTAGCAGGGTCCTAAGGGTGGACCCAGGCAAAGCCGGGTAAAACACACTAGTATTTTATAAAAAAAAATTATTAAAAACTTTAAAAAGATAGTAGCAATGGTGGTGCAACCTTTTATTTAGCTTTATATTCGTTTTATTACAATATGTGTCTATACAAATCTGAATGAGTCATATAAAACTTAGTAGATATGTTAACAATATCCCATTGTGCATTGACCAGGCAACGATGAAGGAGTATTTAATTTAGTGCTATGTTAAAAATAAAAATAAAAGCAATGTACAAGTTATTGACGCAATAAATCTTTTAAATAAATTTCGGACAAGACAAACAAATTAAAAACACTTCACTGTAACAGCAGCTAGTAATATTCGTAAACGAGATGTGAACACATTTTTTAAGCAAAAAATCTTTTTGCAGTAAAGTAATGACTGCACAAGGAAAAATTCACCAGACAAGAAACTAACCCACCAGCAATCTTTTAGTTAATGTTATCACATTCACAAATCATAATGTGCGGAAAAACTAATAAAAACAAACTGTCTAAAAAGTTTCTCTGCTAAACTCTTTCTTTCTATCATTCAATCTCAATGTCATGATGTTAAGGGCATATGAAAACTAGGAATGAATAAAATTCTAAATATTCCGTAAAAGTTATAAAATGTGAGAAAAACACAAGGGATCATAAAATAGTGGGAAAAAACACACTGTAACGAGTCAAGGTATATGATAGGCTCCAAAAATATGTCTATACAATTTATGCAGTCATCCCTGCATGAGTTTGTTTCTGTGACTGTAAGAAAGAACTTTTCATCCAACCAAAAACAAATGTTGTGGTTTTAGCATTTGTGTTTTTATAATTTTGTTCTACTTTTCTAACACTTTTGGTCTAATTGAAAAACTTTGTGGTGTTTACTTTGCTTGAGGTTGAATTGTGTTGTAAATTAAATATCTAACAATATTATTTCTCAGATTTCTTTTACACAAACGATTGCAACTGCTGCTCTCAAAATGTTATTAAAATTTTAAATATTATTTAGGTTAAGTCAAGAAAGGTCTTAAATGCAAAAATATTATAGTTTTTATAGTTTTCCAGGTATACGACAATAATTTTTCGCTTTGTCTGGACGGTACCTTCCCACTGTTCCAATCCGGTCTGTGCTTTGCCACCCTAAGCGTACTCATATGAGAGACTTGTATAAATTTCTGTATAAAATTCTGGCTATTACAGTTCCCACATCAGCAATTTATGAAATTTTTAGGAGAAGGTCCATTGGTATACACGCAAAGAAAAAACATGGTTGAGGGAACCATAATCTAAGAGCAACATGTTATGGTTTAATAATATGGTTATATTCAAACCATATTATTTTAAACTATAATAATATTGTTGTCATTGGAACATATCATTATCTTACATAAAAATAACATTGTAAAATACAACCATAATTATGTTAATAACATATTACAATATAATGTAAAACATGTAAATAGTTATATGTGACAACGTATGAATATATTTGCAAATAACAAATACACGAATATTTCCATTTAGACTTGCATATATATTTTGATATTTTCTGCTCACCTTTTTATATGTTTGATATTTTTAACATTTTTAAAATTAAAAATATCATTTATATAAAAAAAAAAAAATAAATTTATTTGTTGTCAACAAATGTGTATTTAATATTTTTACAATTTGAGATGAACCGATATTTCTGAACTGAAAAGATGCCAAATCTAAAATATGTATTTTTAAAACCAAACATTATTTGTTTATTTTTAGTCATACTTAACATATTATGTTTAATAATATATTATGGTTATAAATATAATTTTATTTTTAAATATAAAAAAAATATTGGTTGTGGTTTGAATTTTAATATGGTTCAAATCAACCATGTTGCTGTTTTGGTGCGTATAACTCAGAAATGAGCTACATTGCGAAGAGATTTTTTGGTTTCAAAGTAAATTTCCACAATTTGGAAGCATAGTTTTCGCTTCAAACGATTCATGATGACTAGCCAAACCTTCCTGAACAGAAATGACAACACAGTTTGATATTCTAAGCTGCAAACCATAGTTATTTTTAGTTTTCATGCAGCTAAAAAAGCATGTTAGCAT